>OY744475.1:188857763-189037844 GCA_963556175.1 Tipula confusa | reverse complement strand
GATCTTGTTTATATTAAATAATTAAATAATCTCGCTTTTAACTGAAAATGATTTTATAATTTATTTTATTTTTCTTTAATTTTTTTATTAATTTTTCTCACATAGATTCTCTAAAGTGAAGAAAAGTTATATTAAGTAGAAGAATAAAAAATAGATGAAGATAAATTTTACTAACAGTAAACTCGATCAAGTCAATGATTATTTTAATCAGATGAGAAAACAAGCAATTAAAACATTAGAAGGATGAAATTAAATGAATGAAGGAAATTTAAAAAAAAGCATTAGTGAAGGAAAATTATATTTCTCTCCTTAGAAATATTCAAGTATGGAACCTTACTGGCCATATTCCAGAACTTTTCGAAAAAATCATTTTAAAATCCCATTTTCATCCTACATATCGAATTTCATCTGTCTTTGGCAGACGCCACAATATTTCTAATCAAACCACAGCTGGATATTGAATTAATGTAGACGAGAACAACAAAGGACCTAGTACTGAGCCTTGTGGGACACATATGTTAAAAATACCACGATCACTGGATTCACCATTAACTTTGACTTCTTGAGCTCTATTCATTAAATATGACTGAAACCATTTCAGCGCTATCCTCTTACTCTAATTTGTTCAAGTTTTAGCAAAAGTATGCTATGGTTCACCGTGTCAAACGATTTGGTTATGTCAATAAACAAGCCTGCCGTTTTATCACCTATATTTATTCTTTGATATACCTGATTAAAGTAAGCTAATAGACCATCCTCAATACCCCTTTTCTTGCGGAAGCCTTATTGATTATCACTTAAAAACTGAAGTTTATCCAAATAATTAATCAGCCGAAATTTTACTATTTTTTCAAATACTTTGGAAAAAATGGGTAATAAAGATATAGGTCTATAATTATTCAATAATCTTTTATCATCTTTCTTATGCAAAGGAACATCAATGGCCTCTTTAAGCTTATCAGGAATAATACCAGTTTGAAACAAACATACATTTTTCTTATAACGAAAGTACCGAGACCATCAGAGCCCAGTAAGTGTTTGTTTTTTTAAATCTGTGATATGTCTCGTTACTTCCTCAATATTTACTGGATGAAATAAAAAGTTGGACGATGTATGGGAAACATGATAAATAAAATTTGTATTAGATCGAAAGTAATCCACTTGAACGCAGTTTTCAATGGTTTCTTTTGCAATACTTAAAAAAAATAATTGAAAAACTTCGCATTCACATGAAGTAATTACCAAATTATTCGTAAAAAAAATTAGGAAATGTTTAGGAAAAACTTCACGTATGTGAACATACGGATGTGAAGTATTTCCTAAACAACAACAAATTTCCTAAAAATTGCAACAACAAAATAAACATTTGTATGTATGCGTAAAAACTTATTATAAGTACGTATTATCGAATAAATTATTTTCTATAATTAAAAAAAACAAATCAAGCGAAAACTATTATTTTAAGTTGTAATCAAAACATGTTTTCTAAAACAAGTGCACTCGTCGAATAGACAAGAGTTTATTCTAAAGGAAAATCATACAGATTTTTAAAATTCTACGGGAACAGGTAGTTACGAATGAAAATTTTTGATGTAAGTTACATAGTAGTGATACAACAATTTTTCCCGATTTTTCATGGTTTTTCTGAAAAGCGAACACTCTAGTGGAAATTTGTTTTGAGTAGACAAGAGTCTATTCTAAAGGAAAATCATACAGATTTTTAAAATCCTAGGGGAACAAGTGAACCATGAAAGTTCAGGAAAAATTGATGTACTTTTTAAAAATTCTTTAGTTCAGAAATAAAACACGAAATTGATTTAAAATGAAACCTATAAAAACAAATAAAAGTAAAATGCTCCCCACTAAATATAATATCTATTTGCAAGCAATCGGCAGAATCAAAACAATGTTTAACTATAGAAAACTGGTCAATACTGTACATATACACCTACTCCTCCATCTCTGTAGCTATTATTACATTTTGAATAGAAAGTGTAATGATTAATGTTATAATTATCTGCTTTATGATCATAAATCCATATTTCACTAAGAAAAATCAACCTTGACAGAATTGGAAATGTTGAGATATGTGAAACAAGCATTTTAAAATTTTCTCTAAGACTCCCGATATTTTAATGAATCATAGATATTGTGCCTTTATCTGTATTGTTATTACAATAATTTAGAAGAGATAATTTAATTTATTGCTTAATTTGCAATTAAGATACAATATAAAATTAAGTTTCAATAAATCATTTAGAAAATTCAATAATAGATTTTGCAAAATTTCGCTAACTTTTCTTAACAAAAAAATATTGTTTTCTATTATGACATGAAATGCCAAAACAGTTGAAATTAAATTAAGTTTTAAAATTAAAATGAATATTTTTACATATAACAAAAATATAAAATTAAATTAAAATTACAATAAGAACTGTCAAATATAGAAAGTACCGAATTGATTTGATGAAATTAGCATAACAAAAAATATGAGTGAAGACAAACCAATAAATAAATAGTAATGGGTTTGCGAAGGTAAAAAATAGTACTTAACAATTTATATAAATTTAGAATCCAAGATAGTTTCTTCTATGTGTTTATTTCTCTCCACTGAATGATGATGAATTTGTTGAATACGAAAAATATCGTTGAGCGAGTGTATCGATGAACGTTCGAGTCAGCAGAGTTTTGTAAATATATTTGGCCAAATTTACACCACAAATATCTATAATTGTAAGTTGTTTATAAACAGAACTGCATTTAACAATACCAATAAATTTTGATGAACTGGGCTTAGTTTTTTAATATTTGGTGTAATTTTGCTTAAATTTGTACTAATCTGGTTAATGGACAGTATATCGTCATGTTGAACATCAACCCCAATCTTTTTGATAGTATTAATGACAACACCACGAATAGCGTCATGATTCAAAGCCAAATCGCTGATTGTTACACTTTTAATATTTTCAAGTTGGTTCGGCTTATCAATTTCAGCTTGAATTATAATGATCTGATTATAGTCATTCACTGACTTCTATATGAGCACGTAGTTGTTTATACCCCTTTTTTAACGTACAAATCTCTTTGTCAAAGGTCTTTGTAAATGTGCTGCAAACATCTTAAAAATGAAAATTTTGACAGAATTTTAAATATTTGTTTTTAATCAGCACAAAAAACAAAGTGCTTTAAATTTTAACAAGTGGTTTTATAAAGCATAACCTTTTTTTTGACAAAATAATAATCAAAATAAGTACATTTTTTACCGAAGCTATTCTAGTATTTTTGTTTAATTTACAATTGTCAAAATATTAACTTCTTCACACAGCAAATTTAAATTTATTGTTAAAAATATTTCACCTCGATTATTTATTTTTACCAAATTTTTTAACTAAATATTTTTAACACATTAACAAAGACTCTTACTAGTTCTTCTTCATCAGTAAAAAACCTTTCAATTGTGTCAAATTTGTGATGTCTGGGGAGGTTCCTCAGTTTCATAAGCTTGTAAAGCCTTCTTTAATTTTCGTTTACTTTATATAGCTTTATTTAGCTATTTAACTTCGTTGCCTAATTATGTAAGATTAACTTCTAAATTTCGAATAATTAACTTCGAAGTTTATTATTTTCGGTTAAAAGGGCTTCATTTATTTTTAACAGATGTTGGTTATCTTATAAGATTGCAGCTTCTTAAAAATAAATTATCATCGCAGACAATAGTTGACCTACCCCAGAATTCATAGCTAATCCCACCCAGAAAGTTGAGGTTAACAATTGAACGGTTATCTGATTTTTTTTACCCACTTCCTTTACTCCCTTGTTCCTTAATAATCGATAATCTTCACGACATTGAAAAATTGTAAAGTGCTATTTACTCAAAAAGAACTTTCTACTAGCTTATTTCTCTACTACAGTAAGATATTAAAATGATACCTTAACCATCTCTAGCTTTTGTTAGATTATATATATATATATATATATATATATATATATATATATATATATATATATATATATATATATATATATATACATAGTTATTATTATTTTCCAATGTCAAATTCAATATGTATATTGAATATAACACTAACAACACACACCCAAGAATTACTTTATCTTAATTTAATTTACTTTCGTATACACACTTTGCACACATCAACATACATATATAGGTTGATATTTTTTTTTTGTAAAATACATAGCAACATATACACATTTCCATTGTGTCAATTGTGAGAAAATATATAGGGAAAATTGAAAGTTGATTATTAGTTGGAAAATAACATAAAAAATTGAAAGAGTGAATCGAAATTGAATGAACGTCACGGTTGGTAACAATACACACATATATAACCCAAACTAAATTTAATTTTGGTTTGAATAAAAAAAAAATGAAAATAAACTTGATAAAGAAAACTCACCAAGCCCGAAAGAAAAAAAAAGAAAAATATATTAAATTTAATTTAATTCAACACACAAAATTTGGGGATAATAAAAATATGATGATGAATATTTTATGAAGATATAAAAATGAAAGACGAACCAACAAAAAAAAAATTGAAAATATTTATATCTTTATTCGCGGTTTATTTCATTTTTTTGTTGTCTTCTCAATTTTTTCTTTTTATATTTATTTATTTTATGTTACCAATCAAATTTGTACAAGTAAAAGCAAAAAAAAAAAAACATAAGATGGGAGAAAAGAAATGGTGGAATTGGTTGTTGTATTTGCAAATTGTAAAGGTAATTTCATTTTATTATTTTTGGTTGGCTGGTTGTTTTATTTATTTATCATTTTCGTTTCATTTTAATATTGAAATTGAATTTAGAAAATGAAAATCGAAAGATGTTATTAATAAATGGAATATAATAAGCCCCAAATACGCGTATATATTGTATGAAACGTATTAGAACCTTATAAAAAACTATATCATCATCAATTTTTCATTATTTGTGTTACTATTGTTGGTAATTTGACCGTATCACAAAAATGCAAATATAGAATTTGAATTTTGAAAAGATCATATTTTCTGATGGAATCGCCAACAGCTCACTAATCAATACAGGCGCAAGCAGTAAAGTGAGAAGCAGAAGACTATATAGTAACCCTACTAAATACCATACTAGATAGACTTAAGCTGCAGAGCAAGTCAAGTTGCTCTTTATATACTATAGGTCGGCAGTCTTTAAAATCTAAATTGGGAAGATCCAATATCTGGATAAAACTGAAAATAGATCCCATATGATTCGTATTATCTCGTTACTCTCTCAGTGAGAATGCATAACCAGTAATTGTTTATAACTATACTACCACATCTAAATGTGTGTTTGTCCGGCTAACCAAGGAAACCTTTCCGGATGAAAGTAGTAAGCTTCAGATATATCGCCAGCAATTCGACAGATATTTATTTATTTATTTTATTTATTTTTATGGTTAAAATTTATACATCAGACTTTAAAGTCCATAAAATATGTACAAAGAACAAATATTAATATAAAATTATGTTGAATAAAAGACTAAGCCTAAGATTAAAAATCTTATCAATGATAACACAGTAAAAAAGTAATGTGATCATATCTAGATAAACTATATACAGATCTTGTAATAGAATTAAAGGCCACATTAAGTGTTCTTCTATGTTCATAACTTATGGATCCTAATACTATATCGGCATAGGTTAGATGAGTAATAAGTAGTGAATGAGCTAGTAAAACTATAAAAGTTTTTGTGGGATTGGATTTTTTAAATTTAGATAGCCTTCTCAACCCAGCGTAAATATTTGAACAAACATGGCTTATATGTGAATCCCAAGTGAACTTCGAGTTCATAATGAATCCCAAGATACGTGCTTTATCAACAAATAGCAGAAAATCATTACCAATATACACAGCTGGATATGTAATACTCAGATTATGAGAACTAATATGTAAAACTTGAGATTTGGAATAATTCAACTTTAATTCATTAAGCCCAATTAGAGATTGCTCTAATATCAGCATTAACAGAATCGGTGATATGTTCAATATAATCAACTTTATTACTTGCATAAATTTGTACAACATAATGAGCATACATATGATAGTTGCAAAGTTTAATTACGGAAGTGATATCATTGATGAAAAGCATAAACAGTGTGAGCCCCATTATCGATCCTTGGGGAACTCCCCTCACTACTTTAATGCTATGCGAATTTTCATTATTAAAGCTGACGTGCTGGAAATGACCACTTAGATAGTTTTCAATCAATTTAATTGCTTGTTGTGAAAAAATGAAATAAGCCTCCAACTTAACAAGCAACATGCTATGATTTAATGTATCAAAAGCCTTTGAAAAGTTAAGAGACACTAATAATACAACATGACCTAGAACTTGTTGCTGCATAGCCTTATAACGACTGACCATGTTAACAGTATTGTCGTAAATTTGACCCCTACATTTTGCAAAGTTTAATTTACAAACTTCCATTAAATACTGCGGTTGGCCATTTCTTCGCCCGTAAGGCTTTTCATTTCTAGAAACGCTAAAAATCGTTCAAAAGGTTCCCGTTTTTTAAGTACTTATAAGTGAAATACTTAACTGTATTCAACTGTAATAATAACCCGGATCTTTGACTTATTTAAATTAAAGCAGACTCAATAACTTCAACATCATCACACTCGCTTAGTGCACTTTCTATTTTGAGCATTTACTTCGGATCTAGATAAGGTATTCAGAGCAAACATTGTAAGATCAATAGTACTGGAGGTATTAGGAAATGCTGCGTTTGTTATTTTGATATCTTGAATGTTAACAGCTTGATACTGTGGAGTAATCAATGTGGTATTTGTGTCCAAAACTAAAGATATTTTGAACCGAATTAGGGGCCACTTGCGTGAAAGTATTAGGCAACATCGCGGGTTTGGACATAAAATTCGAAGCATCCTCGTCTGTCTTTTTTACGAAACTATTTTTAGTACACACGCACGCACAAAATATTTTCGTGACACAGAGTCGCGACATCTCTTAGATAAAAAATGATTTAGTATCTATTTTTTATTTTATTTTTAATTATTTTTAAAATTTTACAATTAGATAAGTAAATGAACGGGAATACTTTTTAAGTCATTTTGGTGCCCTCTTTCTCTTGGTATTCTAAGCTTATATACCTTGATGTGTAATAGTCTGTGAGTTCCCTTACGACTGTTCTTAACTCAAGATATCGACTGGAATAAGATGCCACATAACCCCTACAGTACACGTGTATGTTACCGCTGTTTTCAGAGTGATCTAGTCCCAATGGCGTTCCCCCATAATGTGAGGCTACCCAGATAAGTTTATTGTCTAAGATAACGCCCGAAAATTTCGCTTTGTCAATAAGAGCTTTGTCAACAAGACCATTTACGGTAGGTAGGGTAACTTCCGGGGTTTTGTATTTCTAAGTGCAGAGTTCCAGCTCTGTATTAAATAGGTTGAATAGGTTGGTTCACACAGATGTTCGTTCATCTAGAGCAACACAAATATCATCAGTTATTTTTAGTAGCGCTCTAGCTATACTGTGTTTACTTCTAAAGCCAGATTGAAATCTGTCAATCATATTATTATTTTCCAAATATCGAACCATTTGATCACACATGACTCTTTCGAGAACTTTTGACAACATAGGTAATATGCTAATAGGTCTTAGGTTTATAAGATCTTTAAAATTTAAACACTTTGCAACTGGCACAACTCTCGAAATTTTCCAATGAGCAGGAAATCGCGATTCATCTAAACAACTATTAATTAAATGGCAAAGAATTGGTAAAATATATTCTAGAATCAATTTAATAAACTTTAATGGTATACCAGATTTAATTCGCAATACAGTGAGTTGCACAGCACTTTCATTAACAGCACAAAAGCTAAACATGTGTGCTATATTTATATCACCATTTCTAGGCCTTTCGATATTGTTTCTGCTAATGTTATCAATATTATTGCCATTAGAGATAGTTTTAGCAAACTAATTGTTAATTTCATTAGCTGAGAAATGAGGAGTTATTACCCCAACATCTTTAGAAGACCAAGATTACGGATGTTGGTCGACAAATTTCTTGGAGATAAATTGTGGTCAAGCATATTTTATTAAGATATTAGGACTTCGCAGATATAATTAGCTTTTTAACATATGGCATCTACTACGATAAAAAGCTCTACGATTATCAATAGTTTTACTACGCTACCAACGTTTATAGCACGTTTCTTTACTGGCTATCGCAATATTTATTTCTACACTAAACCATAAAGGCGTCGCTTGTTTGATAACAACAAATGTTTTAATAGGAACATGTTTATCGAACAAACCATTACTAGACTGGTGAAAATTGTGAAAATTTAATCCATCAATTAAATTAACAAATTCAGCAAATTTATCATCCATATTCAAACTGCGCGAATTGAAATAAGCTATTTTGGTACTATCAGAGGTAGGATTAATTAAGCATTTCATGACACATTTAGCAATATTGGTAGATATTGGGTTCAAAATAACCGAATTATCCGACACCATCTTCAAGATACGACATCAACAACGGTTCATAGAACACACACCAAAAAATAAATTTTTGACACACCACAGCAAAGCACATACCAAGTAAATAACTTAGCTAACAGTGAAACTCTAGTCTTTAGATGATCTTAATTTGTATTCAGAAACCGGATCACATGTTTTAGATTTTAATCTGGTTTTTACCTTCCCGCTATTATTTTCAAACACTTCATCCACAAATGAATCGATTTTATCTGCAACTGTTGATGGAAGCGACGTTGTTTTTCTTTCAATACACCATTTCGTGCTAAATTTTTAGTATAATGAGTAGGTCGAGGTGAGGGAACAGCTTGGGAGTTGATTTGATTTACTTTGACTACTACCAGTTTAGCATGATCAGATGAAGGTTGCGATGATGAATTTTGCTGTTGTTGGTCAACTAAGTCATTCACATAATATAGTATTTTATTTAAAAAAATTCTTTTATTGTTTTATTACAGTCGGATATTATGATAAATTGGTTATCGGGATTTCCAATTCTTGATAGACCCCCAACAATTGTCCATCTGAAAAACATTCTGATCGCAAGGGTCATCTATACCCTTACGTATTTAAAGTTTTGACCCCGTGATCTATTAATTATGATTGCGGATAGAAAATTTAATTGGAAATTGTGTCCTTTTAAACTGTAAAGGAAAATATGTAGGAATCATAAGAATGCAAGGTTTAAATGTAGTTCTCGAGCTGCTGGTCCTGTGAGAATGATGACTTCAAGTAGACTATTGCGCATTGCTTTTATCTGCAATCTGGTGCCATTCATATGTTGGGTAGACTACTAGGTTACGCAGAAATATGATCGGAATACCAAGTTTCAATTTAATATTATGTTTCCCATAATACGTTGGGTTGAGTTGGTTGTCAGACATACTTGTCCGCACGAAGTGACAGTATTCAACATACTGACCTATGTTAGAGGCATGGTGCTCTATTGCGACCAGAACGTTAACGTTGATCTTCTATTCGTTCTGTTCTTTGGGAAGTCGATTTGCGTTGCGTCTATTGACACTAATTTTAGTTCTATTTATCAGCAAATGTAATTTTCGCTCTACGGTGCTCTTCCGAGCACGACTAACTGAGTTTACTAAATTAATTTGAGTTATACGAATTCACAATGTTCTTGAATTTCATTGAGCCTCGAAATAAGTATTCTGCTTGCGTGATATGTTTTCTTTCTGTCTATCTTATTTTCGGCATTTTGCTAGAAGGAATGTATCAAAAAATTATGTCAAATTAGAAGCTGTGCCAGTTTTCAAAGCAACTGGACCGGTCTAGCCATAGGTAGATGGTTAATTGGGCCTTCAAATTGGTACTGGTATTTAACCCATCAAGGAAGAGTATAAATTTATTGGAACATACTTAAAGATATAACTTCTTTTTTCCAATAGCATCATTTGGGCCTACTTTTATTGTTGAAAAATCAAATTTGATGAATAAAAAGTAGGTAGGCTGACAAATTAAGTCTGCAGGATGTTCTCAAAAACGGACTTACGACTATATAATAGTCGCTAAATAGAAGACATATATAAATCCGGCCCTACTGTCCCTTTCGGGTTTTTCGAATTTATGAGAATGCCTTACGGTTTGAGAAATTTAGCTTTACATATAAAGGATATAAAGGATGAAAATAACACTTTGGCAGTCGTTTTATCTCGATCTGATGAATATCAAGCGCTGTAACGCAAACAGCCGCAAAACTCGAAGACGAGCTCAAATCCATAATCCAACCGGTAGCAGGCTTTAATAGGAAAAAATTACCTTCGTCTTTAAAACTTTGGTGCGAAACTTTGCTAAGAAACAATCGACCATATGTATCTAGCGACTTATGTCAGTCTATTTTTTAAAAAACATGTCAAAATATTTCAAATAAAAAATGCTTTGTACCGACTTTCCTTCCTTCTTTTGTTCCGCTGGCACTACAACCCATGAAGGGATTTGGCCGCCTCAACGATGCTTCTCCAAATTTTGCAATCCGACACAAGAGAACGTCATCCACTCAACGAGTAGGCGGTCTCCCACGAGGACCCACTTTCGTTAATGCCGAATCCAAGGTCTATTTTGTGGTCCGATTTTATGAACGAAGAACGTGTCGAAGCCACCTTAACCTTGATAATTTTATGAGTCCGATGATGTTGTCTTTAACGAGATCATTTCTGATCTCGTGATTCAATCGCATTCCATGCATGGCATCATACTTGATGGGACCGAAATTAATTAAAATAATCTTACTTTCCGTTACTGCAAGTTTTTGGACGGTTTGTGCTGTCAATATCAAAGACCTACAACCAAAGGTGATCACTGGTCTTATCAGCGCTTTATAGATGTCCAGTTTTACTTTGCGCACATCTCTACAGGAACGGAGTTTTGCTCGGTGATCAATGATGCCAGATATTTGAACTCATTTCCTCTGTCATATTGTGTTTCTCCTGAAATTAAGTCTCCGCGTGTCTGCCTTCTTGGGGTGACCATATATTTTGTGTTTGCTTTGTTGATTTGAAGCCCCAATTTGTTGGGATGCTATTTCCAAGAGGAGGAGGATTTCTTTCAGTGAGATTATGTTTCACCCAGATGCAAAAGTTGTCAGCGTATGCCGATTGTTCGGTTGATTTGTAATATAGACAGCTACGCTGCGCTATATTGAGCTAACGGATGACATATTATAATGATAGGTTAAAGAGAATTTGAGCTATTATATTAGGTCTCCTTGCCAGAGTCCAGGTGTTATCTTGAAGGCATCTGAAATTTTACCTTCAATTATAGCACCTTACATTTTGCCTCATTCATTAAAAGTTTGTCATATAGATACACAGAGATAGACACATATAAGATAGACTATCACATAGATAAGAGTCACATATAGACACATATAAGAGCCATCCTCCAGACACATATAAGAGCAGTCATCCACTCTTCTGGGATGTTTTTTTCACAGATTGTAGCTACAAGCTCAAACATGCGGTGGGATATATGATCATCGCCATATTTGAACATTTCGTTGCAGTTACCTCCGTCACCGACATGGTGTCTTGCAATTTTATATCCACGCTATCAGATCTCTCACTTCATCGTATGTATCACCACCACCAGGTGTGATCATCCGGGCGATAATATCAATTTGATCAAGATAGGTTGTTGATCAATAGGTGGTTTCTGTCTATTTAGAAGCAAAGAGAAATAACACCTCCACACTTCTAGGACGCTTTTAGAGTCTATTTGTAACTCTCCAGTTTTATTGCGAATAGCACTAGTACGTGGATGGAATTCTGCAGCTATTTCTCTTATGTATCGATATCTATCCGTTAGGTTTGAATTTTGAATGTTATGTATCTGATGTTCATGCCAATCCCTTTTCTTTTGACTGCATAACCGATACGAAGCTTTCCTGACGGGTAAGTAGGCATCGTGAGATTGCCTTGTTTTTTTATGATAGATTTCGTTGACGTGTCCGATTTTTCTCCTAAATAGCTCTTAAACAATCATCGTACAGCCAAAGTTTTTAGGTCTAGATGAACTGCGGGTCTATAGTGGACATTAATGCATCGGTTACCGCTGTTTTGTTCCATTGGTCTTAAACGGAGTCAGAAAATAGTTTGTTCTCCAAGATTCCTGATATAGTAGTCTCAGTGGTGGTAAGAGTAACTTCGTTGCTTAATGCCGATGAGTTCCAACTAGTGGCACGCCGAAAACATTGATTGTATGTGGTTAACAGGCAAAATTGTAATTCAGCAACTACAATGAAGTGGTCTGAATCGATATTGGCTCCACGTTTGGTTCTGATGTTGTCCATAAAAAGTCTAGAAAAATGCCTTTCGGATAAGAGGAGGTGGTCGAATTGATTAACCGCTGTCCCATCGTTTAATTTCCATGTGCTTTTATGAATGCGCTTATGTGGGAAAAATGTACTGGGAACCCACCATTAAATTCTAAAATAACATTTTGAAAAATATGTTGGGTTCTTGTAAATCCTTTCAATAGTGGTGTAATACATCTGGGCCAATTTGATTCGATTTTTCCTCATCGAACAAAATCACTTTTTGACAAGTTAAAGTCTCGGTTTTATCAATCTAATTTTGTGCATCACTGAAAGGTTAAATATGAAACCTTTCGTTAACTAAACTGATTTATCTAAAGTTGCAGAAATAGTTGCTGAAGTAGAGCCGAATAATAATAAAAATGCATTGAAAGAAGTTATTAAAATGAGATTGATTTCATTGAAGAGCAAAACCGGACAAAAATTGGTTATTACATATTAAGCCTACAAGCATATATATAATCTACAAGGATTATTTCTGATGTAAGCGAAATAGTCACAGAATTATGGTAGAACCTAAATGGTATATAATTTGCTGGAAGTATTTTTAATGGACATAGACGATTTTTTTTTACATCCTTAGTTTATTTGCAAAATACTTAATAATGGGTCAAAATAGTTGCCCGAAGTCGTTTTAACAAAAGTAATTTGTTAAGTGCAACTTTTAAACAAAAAATAGGTGCTCTCTTATCAGCTATATTTGGCTGTTGAGTCTTCCAGCAGCATAACTCCATATAAAACCCAATCCAATAGTATAATAAACCACTGGGTAGAAGTAATAACTATAATATATGCACTAAAGTTTGTTATAATCGTATTCAAATATATTTATTCTAATTATTATGTAAACATGGCAAGATAAATAATTTGATAAATGGTCAAATATAAAAAGTAATCCTTCCACGGGCATAATATCAGGTACAATATATTTGTTTTTCTGTTTTCCATTTTTCAAAGTTAAATGCATATGCAATCCATATATTATAACATTTTCCAATGTTTTATCAATATATTTTAAATTAACTAAAAATCATTCTTGTGGAATTTAACAAAAATTACACAGCCAAACAATTTTATATTTATATTTTGTTGAATATTTAAAATATTGCAATTTTACATAATTTTCAATAACAAAAAAATAAACGAAAGAAAAAATTAAATAATAAATAAATATATTAATCAATTGAATGAATTTAATATAATATTTTAAAAAATATTATCAATAATATCAAATTTGATGTATTAAATTTTTTATATATATATATATATATATATATATATATATATATATATATATATATATATATATATATATATATATATTTAAAATAAATTATATTTTTTTTTTTATTTATGTAAATTCATAAATATTTGAAAATTCAAATTTCCTTTTGAATATTAATAATTAATTTTATTTATTAATTATGTATATATATTATTTTAAAAAAATTTACACAAATAGATTTAAATGATATTAAATTTAATTTGAAATAATTTTTTATTTATTTGTTTTTAAAATATAGAATTACATATTAAAATGCTTATGCACAGAAACAATATAAGTATATAAAATTATTGAAAACAAATTATTTGAAAAAAATACACAATTTAATGATCGAAAATTATTGGAATGGAAATTTTGTTTTATGAATGAATTTGAAAATTTAATTGAATTAGTTTCATTTCGCTTAAAATGTTTTTGACAATTCGGTTAGAAATTTCACATTAAATTTTAAGATTTTTTGGTGTAAATGTGATAAAATTTATTAGTGAATTAATTTAATTCTATATATGCAAAATTGATATGTATCTATTGTTTGGTTATTTTCTTGCTATTTTCTATATATGTTCTAAAATCAAAATATTATATTCAAGTTTATTGAATTTCAATTATAACTCCTTACGGTAATCGTTCCTGCAGTAAACTCGAAAAAACGTATGGATATAGGTCTGATTGCATTTACCAAGTAAATATTCTTTACCGATGAAAAAGCTATTTTAGTATGGATTTCAAACACATATTTTAAGTGCGCGAACAGACAAAAAAAACTACAAAGGTCTTTTAAAGTGTATATGCAGATCATGAAAATCTTTGGCAAAACGAATTAAAAATCTAAGTGACTTGTTCAAGCCACACCAATTACTTAATAAATTTAAATCTTGCTGTATAAATACAGCATATCGTCCTCGTTTCTAATTTTAATAAAAAAAAATAAAAATTTCGGCGAAATTTAATAATTTGCAATACCTTAAATACAGCCTCACATCATATGTGGATAAAAAAAAAATAAAATGGCTAACTTCGGAAACCCCAGACCTAACATTTAAGAACTCTTTGAGTTCGATTCGTAAAATATGATTAAATCCGTTTTAAGCTTCTTTATTAATAAAACAACAACTGTCTTGTCAAATGCCTGAGAAAAGTCGGTGAAAACTATCCTCAAATGCTTAAGTTAAAATATAGTAATAATACAAGAACGTCCATGCTGACTTGCCTTATAAGTTCCTGATTCGAAATTCCTGATGCCTGGTGGGATGAAAATTCCATGGTAATTTGGAATATAAGATATTCAACTTCTCTAGAAAATAGGATTGATGAAGCTTGATTTCCAAGCTTCAGGAACAAAGCTAGCAGCAAAACTTAAATATATATGTGATACTATTTTTACTATCGCTATTAACTGGAAGTTACAAAATTGTTAAACGGCTTTTTATGGTTTATATATGCAAGGTGTCACTCCGATTATTTAGAAGACTTTTAAAGGTATAAGGAGAAGTTAAATTAAGTCGAAAACAAAATGACATTTTTTACAAGCTTGATTTACGAGTTAGGAGTATTTTAATTTTTTTGGGTGATCATTTAGCAAAATTTAAAAATCCCAATTACTATCCACTATATTAAAACCTCCGGGGACTAAAGTCAATATACTCTGGGCTTTAACTATGTCATATATGAACTTTTACTGTGGAGAATTTAATTTAACGAAAAAATGATTTAAAAATTTAGAAATTACAAAAATATAAGATTATTACTGGCTTTTTCAAGATTTGTCAAGTTTTTAAAATGACAACTCTAGCCCTACCGTTCATATTCGTCCGTATTTGTCCTGGATGAATTTGTTCTATTCGCTCGAGTAACCATCTTGTAGGTGGTAAATTGTCTTCACGAATTATTACAATATCATCCACAGTAATGGGTTAACCCTTTGATTGCCATTTAGTTCATTGGTTCAATGAGGTGATACATTCATATTTCGACCTCTTCTTAAAATTTTGTTATGCTTGTTGTAACTGTTGCCATTTACTTAATTTTAATAATTTTAGTTCCATTAAATTTAGTTGTGATATCTGCACAAGAGGACGTCCGATCAAAAAGTGCCCTGGCGTAAAAGCATCAACTTGGTCATCTGACAGGAGATATATTAGTCTTGAATTTAGTACGGATTCGATTTATTGTAACCTCTTTATATGTGAATGTGAGCTTACCCATAATTATATTAAGGAGGTATTTAAAGGATTTAACAGCTAACTCCCATAGACCTCCAAATGATGATGCTGCGCTAGGGATAAAATCTAATATTCTCTGAAGCAAGATTTTAGAAAATTGTTAATATCTGTCAAAACATTTTTAGACTAAATTGAACCCGTTTTTCGAATAGATATCCGAGCACAATCCTCTGCGTGAAACATCGTTGCAAGGATGCTATGATGTTATTGGCTGTTAGGTCAGAGACAACTTCAATATGTACAGCCTTAATACTCTTGTATACAAATATGGCTCGATAAACTTTCCATACTTTGGTACACCGGCCATGAATTTGTTTTATTTGTAGTGGTCTAGCGAAATCCACTCCAGTTTTTATAAATGGTCTTTGTAGTTGAACGCGATCTGAAGGTAAGTTTCCCATGATCTGCAAGTTTGGTTCGGAAGTGAATCTTCTGCAGGTGGGGCATTTTTTGACGATGTTTCTTATTATTCTGCGACTTTTGGTCTAAAAAATTGTTTAACGTAGAATGCACATAAATATGCCAGCATGTTGCTGATGTGGCCATTTTGAAACATCTTGACTCAACCATAAAGGTCCGCTCCATCATAGTTTAAAATTAACAAGTTTTGAAAGCATCATGCCTTGTGATGCACAATCCGCTGGGTATTTCGGTAAATCGACATATCTTCAGTTCTTCCAAGAGTAGAAAGAAAGAATATCTGAAGTACGGTTTGCGACTAGGTACAAACCGTTAAATCTTCTTAAAAGGAATTATAACCACCACAAGACTATTTTGGAATTAGTTCACATTGTGATTTTGGTATCCGATTTTTTCATGGATCCATTGACCATATAAATCAGTTTGGTTAGTAAACTTCCTGCACAAAGTTTCAGCTTCGAAATAGATGGCTTAATTGGTGCCACTTTAATTTTAGAGGCTATCAAGCTTACTTTGATTATTTTCATCAATACACCTGCAATATACTAAAGCTGTATAAGCCATTTCAGATGCTTCGATGAACCCATGAAGCTCAAAATAGGTTTTGTTCGGACTGTGCAATAGCGAAATTCTAATTCCCTCCAAATCTGGAAGTTCTTCTTTGATTTGTGGCCACTTAATGGCCTACTTTAATGGAAGAAGTCATCCCAATCTAAACGTAACAACCTTAGACTCTTAAACAAAATTTTTATTGATTTACACTTTAAAAGATATATACTTTAAAATTAATATAAATTAGATTTTAAAAAATTGATAACCCATTACAAATCAAATGAATTAACCGTTTTATGACAAAAACTTCCAATTATACAAATCATTGTTATGTGTACAAGTTCGAAAAGCCTTTACAAATTTATGAAAATGAATGAGTAGTCAATGGCTGTTTTTTTTTTATATCTGAGAAATCGAAGATCAGAAAGATTATTTATCAAATATATCTGATAATTTTTTTCTCCGATTTTTATCTGTCAGATCGAAAAAAAAATTTTGTATTTTTTTTAGTATCAGAAATAATAAATTATTTAATAAATTTCAATATTGAACTCTCTAAATTAAAGTTTTATTTGTCGCCTGATAGCTTAAAATTAATCGCCATTTTAGAATTTACTAAAAAATATAAAATACAACTCACTGCTGTTAAATAATAATCTGTTCATTTCATGAACAGATCATCTTTTTCATCTTTTTCACAGTAAAAAGATTGTTTCTGATAATTATCGGTGCGTACCCAACGGCGGATGGTTGCAAAAGGGATTTTTCATCACCTGATTACGATCAGTGATGAAGATGAACACAACTATGACCCCCTGTTGGAGTGCAGAATCCATGGGCCGAATCCATGGAATCGTCCATGTCAGTACAGGCTGGCTGGAGCAATGCAATGTGCAGATGGATTAAAATCGAATCTGTATTCGTGCGTCCTTGATTTGGCTGGTGACGGCGTAAAGTAGGACGTTAAAAATTAACCGCGAAAGAGTTGGGAGAGCTTCGGCCCCAGAACAGATTGCACAGTTCAGAAACAAACAAACAAAAATCATCGAAGTGTAAAAAAACGACACAGAGAGATAATTTTTTTCTCGGATATTAAAAATACGCAAATCTGAAAATTTGACAGTAAATTTATCTCTCCGATTTCTCCGATATCAAAAAATAACACCCAATAACACAAGTAATAGTGGTCCGATTTTGATGATAGGTACCTTAATCGAAAGCTCCCGACATCAGTATTTAAAATATTTAAACTTTTTCTCAAATCATTTTTATGCATAAAAATTCGGAAAAATTCAAATTTGGTTATTCTCTTCATTTCAAACATAACATGAAAAAAAATAAAATACAAAATAGGAAACGAATTTTAACGTTTTGAATATCGTTTTATCCCGCACTAAAAAAGTTGTAGTAGTAGAGTTGTAAAACATAATTAAGTAGATTTATTGTGTTATTTGGTTATAGTGTTCTGGTACACGAAACGAAAAATTTCAATTTTCGACTTTAAAAATTTTGGTTTTAAAAGGTTTAACATCGTTGTTAATGGATTATGGAAATTTTCGATTTATCGCAAAAATTTAATAGTTTTATAGTCTAACTATAACCATAATTTATTTTCTTAATTTTGGATATTTCGAGTTACCGCAAAAATATCTCAAGCGTTCTATCCTAATTCGCATAACTTTCTTGTATTTTTTATACATATCCTAGTTAATCTTTAATTATATTCAGCTACTTACAGACTCCTTACAGTGTGGGTGAATTAAGGTTGATTCTACGTCAGCTTTACGTTTGCAATTATTTACCATATCTAAAACCGTTCTTTCTATATGGTGCTGATAAAATAACTCATTACAGATGCTACACCCAACTGTTTGTGATAGTTAGTAAATGTGAATAGCTATAGTAAATTACCAACTGAATATAATGGACTGGATTGGATGCATAAGCCACGGTATTAATTGCTATACTCAACCTATATATGGTCCAAATTAAGTGTCACAAAAAACGTCAAACAACTATTTATAGGAATACAAATGGTCAAATAACTAAGATCTCGTATATAGATTACATAAACATTCATTCGTTCTATATTGAAAAAAAGTAAAAATATTCATTAACCTTATTGGATTAGAATATGCATAAAAAATAAAAATTCTTAAAAAGTCACCCTGATAAAAAGGATATTTACATCATTGGACCCATATCAAACCCCTTATAATATACGATCATCAATTTCAATTTAAGTATACACATTTGGAAAAATTTAAAATGTATATTTTTCACTGTACAAAAAATTGGTGCAAATTTTCCTTATTCTACCTCGTATTTACTTTATGAAGTATTGTAATGTATATATAAAAAGACATTGGAATGGTACTCACAATATATTTTGGATTTCTTCACCATATATACTCCTTAAAGGTTATATATATATATATATATATATATATATATATAAAATAATATCCACATATACGTGTTACGTATTATTATTATAGCAGACGTGCCGAAAATGGCCTCATTACGTCCAATTCAATCGAATTATTATTCAATTGTATTCCTTTTTCTGATACTCGAGTATATATCAATTTTTGTGCTTTGGCAAAACAAAAAAATCCTCCCATTCGCGTTTTTCTTTATTGTATTTTCTTTATTAATATCCCTTTCAAACATCGAACTTTTTTTTCTTTTTTTGAAGCTTTGTTATATGCTTTTCATATTCATCCTAAAATGGTATAGTGTATTTTTACCTACCGCCCAATCTACCTTACTTACTGCTTCCTTATATACGTCGTCGTCGGTATAGTTGGTTTATGTTTATTTTAGGATTTTATTGTTTTTTTTTTTTTTTCAAGAAAAAGATCTACGGTAATAAAATAAATAGCAGGTGATTAAATGTGTATATCCCCCTAAGAAAATAATATGATTTGAGCTTTAATTGCTTTTTTTTCTTCATTTCTAACTCCGCACTCATAAATATTATATGAATTGTGATTATTAGTTTTATTTTTTCTAACGCTTTCTATAATTAAATTACTATTTTTTTTTTTTGCTGTTTTTATTTGTGTTGTGTTCGGTATATCGCGTCTATATATATATTGAAGGTTGAACGTATGTACATTATTAGAAAGGAATTAAAGATTATAAATTAGTAATTGTTCGATTTTTAATAATTAAAACGAGCAATTACGTTCACCTGGTTGGTTGGTAAAATTGCTAGTCGTAAAACATAAAAAGCGAATATTCCACAAAGCCGAATCGTGTAGGAGAATTAATCGATTGTCGTTAAATTTTATACTTGCTAGTCTTGCCAATCAACTTATTGCTTTACATTTATTATTAGTTGATAATAAAAATTTATAAACCGATTTTCGGTTCTTAATGTCACATGACATTAAGTTATACTTCCAGAAATTGTAATATGATTTGTTTCGGTGCAAATTGAAATACAATGGATTTATGGTAATTGAACTATGTTCGTATATAATTTTCATTGGGCTAAAGTTATGAAGTCGACGTAAAAATGCACGTAGAATCATGATGCGAAATTATGTTATGGCAAAAGCGGCAAATTAAGAAAATCTATGATATTTTGAGTTGGTTTATTTGTAAAAATATACTAAAATTACTGCTGGTCCATTTTCAAGCAAGCATTCTGCTGGACATTTAGCTTAAACGTCTTGAATAACAACACCCAATCATAATGCTTTTTACTCAGCCCTATGGTGTTCGGCCAATTTGTCAACCGCAATAAGACCCATTTTATCTTCTGCTATGTTAAATTATGCTCATTCAAACTTTGAATTCTAAAACGAAGTGTGAAGCTATTTGATCAAAAATATTATACTCAACCATATTATACTCAAATTTGTTGATCATTAAATTTTATTTAATGAACTAAACTGATATACGACTGACTTAGCTGAATAATTTATAAATAAGTGTGAGTAATTTCAAAAAATCGTGCTCAAAATAGGCTTACAGGAATTCAAGATAACAACTTTTAAATTTTTACCCAAACCTCCTATAAATATTCCTTATTTTTTAAAATATTAAATTATTGATTTGATTTACCTATCGATTTTTTAATGGATTTTTATTTTGCGTTCGAATTAGGCTTTTGTTTAAAAAAATTACGTTTGTCAAAAAAATCTTGCAATTTCCGAAACTATGATTGGGGATAGTTTTTTTACAATGATTAATTATTTTTTATTGCAATGCAATGTTAAACTTTAGATAAATGTTTACTTAATACTACATATACTGAAATCAAAAATGACTTAGTTAATTTGCAACTTTGGAAAATCACTTAAATATTAGCTATATTTTATTGAGAATTTTACAATAACGTCTATTTTATAATAACGCCTTACATTTAGTAGGACTGATCGAAAGTGTGTTATTTTTAGCCCATAAAGAAATATCACTGAGATCTTTTTTAACTTTTCTGACAATCTGATCCATATTTGAAAAGTCACCACAAATATAGAATTGCAAGATCACTCAAATATAGAAATGAAGCATTAAACAGCCGAATTGAAAATTTTCTAAAACAATTTCAACTTCTGAAGCGATGGATACGAATTTGAACCCTCACGAGCCAAAATTCGGAAACCTATTCGAAATTTTAACTCTGCAATAGTTTAAGGAGTAATATACTAGATAGTAGAACCCTTCTAAATGGCAACTTGCAGATGTGGTCATTTAAATGTTCGTAGTTTAGTGAAACATTTCCACGAGATTAGTATTATGTTACATGTTCGCCAATTTGATGTTTTTGGTTTGTCTGAGACTTAGATAAGTAATAAAATTACGAACAAGTCTCTTTCCATAAATAATTACAAGTTGTTACGTTGTGATCGTCTTTCTAGATCAGGTGGTGGCGTTGGTTTATATTTTCGGTCTCATTTAAAAATTAAATTAGTATCTTCTGGTTCTTTTGGTAAAATTAAATTTTTGGCTTCTGAGTATATAGGTTATTTTGGTAAAATTCTTTTGTAGGTAATTTATAACCAACCCCCTATAGCAAGTGATGATATCACGAAGTGATCAGCAAGTGATATCACGAATATAAATGCTATTTTTGAAGATTTTTTGCCGCGGTATGTTAAAATGATTTGCTTTGGTGATTTTAATTACAATATGGTAGTATACTCTAACTAACAGTATTAATTTAACAGTAATAATACTCTAACTAACAGTATTAATTTAACAGTATTAGATTACCAGTATTCTAGATTTAATTATTGTGTTTGATCAGGATAAACGTAATATTATATCTTATGAACAATGCGCTGTTCCTTGTATTCCGGATGATAACTTGATTTTTGCTAACTTTAAGTTATGTCGTACTAGGGTTAAAATATCTTATAAAGTTCATCCAAATTTTAAAAAAATTGATAATAAATTTTTTACAAATTGTTATTTTTCGCTTGATTGAGTAATTTTTTGGTTTTAACTTGATGTAAGTGCTATAGTGGAAGATTTTATATCTTGATTTAAATCTTACATTTAGGTTCTATTTGTGTTCCTCGCAAGATAAGTATTAATAAATGCTGGACTGCTCCTTGGCTAAACACTTATATTCTTTAGAAGTTTTACCGTTACCTAATATTGGTTTTGATAATATGAACAAAGTTGATGATTTTATTTTTGATTGTGTAGATGAGTTTGCAGTGTTGAAGGCTATTCAAGCAGTTAAATCGGATATGATAGCATATGATGGGATATGATAGCATATGATGAGATATGATAGCATTTGATTCCAAAGTTTTAAAATTATTTATCCACCTATTTCTACTACACGTTACTTTTAAAATCAATCAGTGTCTGACAAAATCAGTTTTTCCAAATTTATGGAAAGTTGCATCTATTATTCCTTTACCAAAAAAAGGTAAAATTTTTAACATTAGTGATATCCGTCCTATTAGTATTTTACCTACCCTTTCTAAAGTTATGGAGAGAATTATGCAAAAGCAAATATATGAACATCTTCAAAAGTTTCTTTTTATGTAAGTTTCAATCAGGATTCAAATCTTGTCATAGTACCCCCTCAGCATTGCTACATATTATTGATGATTTATCTGCTATATGTTTAATACAAAAATTCGTTTGCTTTATTAGTTCTCTTGGATTTTTCGAAAGCTTTTGATAGTGTAAATGATAGCCAGTTACTTCAGAATCTTTTTTTGTACTATCAATTTTCAAGTTCGTCAATAAGCTTATTGTATGCTTAAGGATTATATTCTTGGTTGTGGTTTGTTTGAACTTTTTTATTGTAGAATTGCTAATTTTATTTTTCGAGTAACTAATTCGAAATTACCTTTGTATTTGTATAAAAAATTCAATTTTTTAAAGTCTCAACGTACCAGAAATATCAACTTGCCGAGCACCAGAATTGCTATTTATAATGACTCATGTTTGGTGAATGCAATTGTTATTTGGAATAGTTTGTCAACTGAACTTAAAAATTTTGGTTCTGTAAATATATTTAAAAAGAAATTGTATGATTTGATTGGGAGAGTGTAAATTTTTGATTATTTATGTAAGGTTATGTTTTCTTTATGTAATTATGTTTATATGCATGCACATAATAAATAAATAAATAAATAACACATTCACAGACTCTAGAAAAGTCGAAATATGCATAAGTGCAATAGTAGTACGCTTTGTATAATATTTTCCAGCACCTTACATAATGCAAACAAAATACTAATTGAGCGAATGTCACAAACACTAACATCTTTTTTGGGTATGGGAATAATCGAAGCCACCAATTTAAAGTTCACCATGTCATGTGCCATCGAATCTGATTTAACTGCACTAAATACATTTAATACCATATTAGTTCATCAACACAATCAAATAGAAAATCATAGCAATAAAACTATTAAAACCAATAAAGATACAACTTTTAAAGATTCAGTAAATTTACTGAAAAATCAACGACTGTATAAGTTGTCGCCCATGAAAAGCCAAGTTTTTTTAAAATTATCCCAAGTTGTTTTGAAATTGTGCAATTCCCAAAGTAAAATTAATTTTTAGGTTGACCTGACGCAATTCTTATTACATTACTTTCATTACATTTCTAACAAATTTAAATAACTCGAAACCTGGTTGCAACTGGATTTAAGAAATGCGTTTGATATAGTTGATCACAGTATTTTGTTGGATTTTTGAGGTGCAATATTACAATTGTTTCCGTCTTACTTATCTGATCGGTAACAGGTTGTTAAAATTGGCGGTAGATTCAGTGTAGGCAAAACTATCATTATTAAAGTTCCTCAGTACGGTCAGTGTTGGGATAAATGTGTTAGCTTTTGAAGATGATCTTGCTTTTCTATATAATAGAAAACGGGACATATGATTTCTCTAGTTGTTACCGTGCAAAAACATGTTAATATACATAATATGCTCAATTGAAATAAATTAACTACCTCGTGGCCCCGGTTTGTTTACTTTGAAATATTACATTTAAAATACTCTTGTTCGTGTTCAAGGTTATGAAGAAATATTTTGGTAATAAAGAGGATCAATTCTACATTAGAATGTATAAAAGTGAACTAAATAATGTAATAAGTGAAGTTCCAGGACAGTTCACCACTATGTTCACTATTATCATCATCAACATTGTAGTCATCGAAGACTTCAACAATATCAACTGAAAATCCATACGTCTATCCTGATCTTTAATCATTCAACGCTACTTTACAGTCAATCAATAGTTCTGGCATAGTACGTAGAAAAATGAGGCTGTCGATTATTGCTGTTTACTATAAAAACAATGAAAAATCACATTTAATGGACAATGTTAAATATGTTGGAATTCACAAGCTTGGTAGCTAGCTATATCAGTGTCAACAAAGCACAATCATGTTGCAGTGAAATTTCGATGGTTCTGGAGGCCAATATAAAATAAAATGAACTTTTACAATCTTTGCAATATTAAAGATTATTTCGAGTTCGAAACAGAGTAGCTATTTTTTGCAATTTGCCACGGCAAAGGACCTTTTAATGCATTAGAGGAAGTTCTCAAGAGAAAAGCTGATCGAGCGAGTTTACACTGACCTTTGGAGAATCAAATAACCACGCCACATGAACAATATTCATAGGTTGTGAAAAATGAATCAAAAGTCAACTATTCCTGGTTTAGTACTAAAGATTATTTCGAAATTAAAACAAAATTAAAAAATAGATATAACTCATATTATAGTTTTTCTCCTATTATTAAGACATTTTTTTTATTAAAATAAAACATAATTTTGTAAAAACTAACTTCGTCGTAATCGTCGTATTACTAATGGATTTAATATTTTGATTTAGTTGACTAAGAAATCCATTTGACTAATTTGTGAAATGCAGTTGCAATATTTTCTCTCTTAGTATTTAAGTTTTACTAGAAGGTATAAAAAGATGATCCAATTAGAACAAAAACTAAAAGGTAATACTCCTATTATGGTTCTCACCTCACCGTACTGTTCACCTCTCATCACCTCCCAAAAACCAAGCTTGTTACGCTTGTTACGGCTTCTCCAGGTCCTGATGCAGTATTATCTGCAATAATTTCATCTAGGTCAATAGGATTATGCTCGGTTGTGGTACTATCATCGATAGTAATAAAATCTGAGACACTGCAAATCGCGGCCCCAAATGTAGATTGTATTAAATTTTGAATCTCTACTATTCCACCTGAAGCAATTTCTTCATCGGCAGACTCAGAGTTTGACGCTTCCTCCTCTGCAAAGACAAAGCCCACGTTGAGAAAACATTTGGTAACAGTGTTGACCGAAATTTGTTGGCACGCAATTTTTAAAAACTGAATTGCAGCAAGAATTAAAATTCGTTTAGCGAGCGTGGAAACACTGCTGCAGCTTTCCATTTGTTCAAGCAAGTTTTGTAGCATAAGCTTTCTATAATTTACCTGAATTAATCAATGAAAAATATCTAATTATGTGTGCATGTAATATTTTAAAGAAAATTTTTATTAATTTATTATACAAACGTACCTTCATATAAACGATTATCCCAAAATCAAGTTGTTGAAGTTTAGTTGTCGTATTGAGTGGTAAATATACTAGTTTAATATTTGAGAGTTTAAGATTTGCATGAGACGCGGCATTATCTAGAAATAGCAAAATTTCTTCTTTCATTTTGTTATTCAATTTAGTGAGGTACTGTTTAAAAATCAGCCTTGTCATCCACGCCTTTCTGTTGGAATAATAATCAACTCCTAAATTATTCAAATTTAGCTTTTTAAAGCAACGAGGCCGTGCATAGCTTTACCAATTACAAGAGGTTTTCTATAGTTCTATCTGCAAATATGGTTAGAAACACCGTAATTCGTTCGAAAAAAATAAAAAAATTGATAACTCGTTGGGGTCGAAAATAACGGGAAATGACATTTTTCCAAAAAATACATTTTTCTTTAATAATCAATTTTTTAAAAATTATAATTGTACCGTTATTTATAAGTTCCCTTACATTTGAGATATAAAACATTTAAATCGGTTAAGTAGTTTTTGAGAAAAAGGACTTCAAAAATTAGCATTTTCAAGAAAAATCAAGAAAAACGTAAAACGCCGTGCGCCACAGTCGAAAAGTACAGAGCCGCAAAAAAAACAAAAATCATTTTTCATATTTTTTAAACATAGAGAACATTTTTGAAAAGTTTCATCAAATCTAAAGGGGTCAGGACTCGTGATCGGTTTCGCATGGAATCGCTGTATATATATATATATATATATATATATATATATATATATATATATATATATATATATATATATATATATATTTATATATATATATATATATATATATATATATATATATATATATATATACATATATATATATATATATATATATATATATATATATATATATATATATATAAATATATATATAATATACAAATCATTAAATCATTCAATTAATTTAAATTTTCACTTCCTTAATTACTTACACCAAAAAATATAATTTTATTTTCCAAATAAAGGAAGAAAACTTTAAACGAATTATTTAAATTGCTCATAGGATGCTTTATTCTTATAGTATTTTATTATGAATTTGTCGTTGAAATGTTAAATATAAGCATTTTTATTTATCAACGATATAAGCACCGATTGATAGCATTTATAAAAAATGTCGATGGTAATATGAATATATATATATATATATATATATATATATATATATATATATATATATATATATATATATATATATATATATATATATATTATAATCGAACAAATAATTTAAAATATTGTGCTTCTTTTCAATTAACATGGAAAAATTATTTTTCATTTTTTAAATTGGAAATACGGATTTTAAGGTTGAAATGACATTTCTAAGTGATTATTAAAGGGAAAATACATTTAATAAGATACCAAGATATATTTCATCTTACACAACTCTAGCTCATATACCATTGATGATTATTTTATTACATATATAAGAAAGCACTATATATATAAAATAGAAATCTCTTTTGATTATAGAATGGTAAAAAAAAATTCATTTCATTTATAGAGGTGTATAAAGTATACATGGGATCCAAGTTTATATATATATATATATATATATATATATATATATATATATATATATATATATATATATATATATATATATATATATATCAATTTACGTTGAGATTTATTTTTATTTTTACGAGTATATAATATGTATATAAGTATATTCGCATCTACTTCAAAATTTTTGTTAAAATTGAATTGAATTTGCGGGTGATGCAAAGCTATCAAATTGAATTATATAAAATGTCATGTGTGAATTAAAATTAAGATGATAGAAATGGAAAATTAATCGAATTTAATTTTAACACCTATATTATATATACATATACCTATATCTATGTTTATATTTTTACATTAGATATTATATAAAAACATGATATGCGGTTCAATAATTTTAGAAAATTAGTTTATGTATGTAATTTAAAATGGAATTAAATTTTTTTTTTTTTTTGTATGATTATGTCACTTTCAAAAAACACTTATATTTTATTTTGTATTAATATAGATGGAGATATAAGATATTACTACATAGTAGGGATGTTCCAATTCTTCAAAAAGATCGATTTTTCGAATCGATTCAGATCGCATTCATAAAAATCGATTCAACGATAAAATCGTATCAACTGAATCGATCTGCTAGAAATCGATTAAAAAAATCGGGTTGGTTTTAAATTCTTTAATTTACAAAATTGCATTTAAAAATGGAATATTAGCACACGAGCAACATATTTTCGACAACATTAACCTATACATATGTGTAATATGTATATTATTATATAAACATATTTTTTGTATTGTCAAAGTAATTGCTTTATTTCTTTTTATTTTAACAAAAAACTAATATGTAAATGTATAATAATAATTTTTTTGACTAGACATTCCATTAATTTAAATTTAAAGAATTTAAATATAATAATTCTTGCAGGCGCTCTGGGAGTAGCCTGTTTGTCTAAGACCGTTGCAATTGCATACATATGAACTATTTCAATGTTCATAAATCTTTTCTCAATTTCTCGTAGAAGCTTAAACTTAAGAGAAACAAATGTTGGCAACCAAAACAAATGCCTTAATGCGTTCTTTCATACATCGTACGAGCGGTATAACTTTACTGCTGGTTATGAATTTCCCGCTGGAAATTTTGTGGGTCACTAATTCAAGCGGTTTTAATATGTGCACTAATTGTCTAGCTGTTGCAAGATCTGAGGCAGTTATCATGATAGGGCTTTTTGGAAATTGTAATAATAAAGTTTAAAGTTTCAGTCCAAATATCCGATGTCAGCGTTAAGTTTTTCACTAGTTTTACAAATTGAAGATAGTGCGTTGTATTTATCATCAATTAGATTTGTAATTCTATGTCTTCTGGGAACTTTATACATCGATACAGCGGTCTTCATTAAAAATCGAAAATCGTGAGTGGCATATTTGTGTCAGGGTACACCCTCACCACTTGGCAATGACAAAAAAAATGAGTAAATGACGGTTTGAGCGATTTAAGAATCGCTTCTCATTATACAGCTAAAAACTAACCGGAAAAGTTGCATCAGCAGATGAAGTTGCTGCCAAAAAATTTTCTAAACATCTAGTGCAAATAATAGAAGAGCTAGGATATACTGCAGATCAGTTATTTAATGCTGATGAAACTGGCTTATACTGAAAGAAGATGCCAAATAGAACTTATATTTCTAAGAGGGAAAATGTTGCCCGTGGATTTAAAGCCGCAAAAGATAGAATAACATTATTTTTTTGTAGTAATGCATCTGGCGATCTGCTAACTAAACCAATATTTACAAATCAATGAACCCAAGAGCGTTTAAAACAATTGATAAAGGCAAGCTCCCTGTACATTGGCGCACAAATAAAATGTTCTGGATGACAGCTATTTAAAGATTGGTTTTTTTAACTGTTTTTGCTCCAGAGGTAGAAAAATACTTGTAGAAAAGAAATCGTCCCTTGCAGGTGTTGCTGCTTCTAGACAATGCTCCTGGTCATCTTCAAGATTTAAAACACCCAAACATCAAAGTAGTTTTCTTCCACCTAATACAACGTCGCTCATCCAGCCAATGGACCAGAGAGTAATCACCACTTTTAAAGCATATTACATCAGTAGATCTTTTCAACGAATTTTGGATATAATGGATACCGATAAAAGCCTTACAGTTCCTCAAGTCTGAAAGCAGTTTACGATTCTAAATTGTGTAGAAATCATTTCTTTGGCCGCTAAAGAAATAAAATCAACAACGTTAAACGGTTTCGACAAATTATTTGCAAGCAAAAAATTAGCAAATTAGCAAAGGGGTTAGCCTATGCAACTTTGCGAATTTGATCATTTATTCAATAGAACACGTAATAGTGGCTCGATTTTGATAAATGGTACCTTTATATAAAGCTCTGGTCATCAGTATAAATACTGCATTAAAATATATATATATATATATACATTTTGACAAATCTTTTGCATGCAAAAACTTAGCAAAGGGGTTAGCCTCTGCAAATTTGCGAATTTGACTGTTTATTCAATATTACGATTACACGTAATAGTGGCCCGATTTTGATAAATGATACCTTAATCAAAAGCTCTGGTCATCAGTATATATATTGCATTAAAATATATATACATTTCGACAATTTTTCTGCATGCAAAAAATTAGCAAATTAGCAAAGGGGTTGTTAGCCCCTTTAATTAATTTATGAATTTGATTGTTTATTCAATAGAACACGTAATAGTGGCCCGAAATTGTCTGAAATTGTTCAAAATGATGTCATAGTTGAACCAGTAAATAAAGGATTCGATTTACAAATTTCCGATATTCAAGAGATAGTGAGGCAAGATGATAAATTAACAAAAGAAGATCTGTTGGATATAATTAATCAATCACAGTTGTCAAATGAATCAAGCGATTCCGAAAGTCACGCAAATATCGAAGAAACTCCAAATCTTACACTGACTTTATTAAAAAGCAACCTTTGAAATTGCAAACTATTTAAAAGACTATGTGTTACAGCATGATCTATCGATGCAACGCAGTTTACATTTCCAAAGAGAAATCGATCGATGTTTTGCGCCGTACAAAGAAATTGAAAAACAATTAGACGCCAAAAAAAAAGCAGCCATTGATTACAGAGTTCATAAACATTGGTAAACGTAAACAGATAGGGCACGAACTGCAACGAAGCTCGCAAGTGATGAAACCCTAAACTGTTAAAAAAAAAATAGACCCAGACTAACTTCCCACAATTTCTTCGCAAAAATAAGACTGCAAATACTTATAGTAGAAGTAGTAGTGCGAGCGATTGGGGTGAAATTTACTAATTTTAATAATTAATCAGAACTAATGAAATTTTTGATTTTTTTTACTTTATAAATTTTTGTTTACCTAGTTTTTATAAATTTAGTTATTCTATGAGCTAAAAATTACTGTTTTCACAATTTTTTGACAAATTTTCTTAAATTTTGGAACCATACTCCATAAATTATATGATATCTGAGTATCATTTAACACGGTTTTACAGAACATGGTCTTTTTAATAAACCATACTATCGTGTTAATCGAGGGATACCTGTATTGTATAAGCATTTATCTGGTAATATTTTGATCATTTTTTCAATAAAATTCTGGAAGATGTTTTGATTGCGTCTTGCAACAGGCAACCATGTCTATATTCTACGTCCATTGCTAAAGTTTAAATACCTTGCAAGCTGAAGTTATCAGATCATTTGTGCCATATGAATGTCAGAGTTGGACCCTGACAATTGATTATGAGGAATTTTTTGATGACATTTGAGCCTGTAAAAACCTTTTCTTAATATTATATTATTATTATTATTATTATTATTATTATTATTATTATTATTAATTTTGTGTTATTATGATTATTATTGCATTATTCGTCGATCCAATTGGATAAAAAAAAACAAATGAAAATTTTTAAATTATAAATCAAAAAGCAAATTTAAAACATGGTTTTAACAATCGTTACAATAATACTTAAAAGTAGTTCTTGAAGTTCATAAAATATATTTTACACTTATAAACGCTACCACCTATGAGGCAATAGCGGAAGTATGAACAATTTGAAAAGTTTAGTTTGAAAAGTCGATTAAGGCACACACAGCATAAATATCTAATCGATTTAATGCAAATCAGTTAGTCAAACACTTGACAAAATTATATGTTTCCCTATTATAGTAAATTCGGTTTAGTAACAGGTTAGTTAGTATTACAATGACAATAAAAATAAAATTTTATTTTTATGTTAATCCTGACAAATTTTTAATTTTCACATTTAAATTTGAGTTTTAATCTCAAAATCCAAAAAAAAATCCCCAGCTAAAACTCATACCAAAAAATTAAAAAAATATAAAATAATATATATATGTATATATATATATATATATATATATATATATATATATATATATATATATATATATATATATATATATATATATATATATATATATATATATATATATATATATATATATTTATTTACACTTATTAATGTATTGTTACAAAAATAAAAATAATGATAATCCCTATATACATATTAAATAATATGTCTATGTTATAAATGGGTGAAAATTACTGGTGGGGGAGGTGGAAATCCTTATAATAGTAATACCAATTTTACATATTATGCAAATAAAATAAATTGAAACTTTTCAAATAAATATATGATATTTTATCGTTATGTTGTTGTTATTATTTACTTCAAATGTATACAAATACATAAATAATAAACCTCAATAATAAATAATAATATTTACAGAAGTAAAACATATATTTGTATTTTCATAAATATGAATTTATTGCAAAATAATTTAAAAAAAAAATTACAACAAAATATGTTGGTTTAATTAAAATTAAATTATTTTATTTAATAAAATAAAATTGTAATATAACCTTTTTCCATTTATATTTTCTAGGTTTGCAGTAAAGTATTCGGGAACGCATCTGCATTGGCCAAACATAAATTAACGCATAGCGATGAACGAAAATATGTTTGTGGTATGTGTTCGAAAGCCTTCAAACGACAAGATCATTTGTAAGTATTGCTATATGAGTTATATAAATATATTATAATATATATATATATATATATATATATATATATATATATATATATATATATATATATATATATATATATATATAGTGGAATCTCCTAAATATGGTCATTATAAGGGACTATTAAGTTTTTGTCTATTTATGGAGGAGGTCGTCAATATCAGCCATAATATCAATATAGTGCCATAATCCACTAAAATAAAATTCTCAACTTCTTCTCCGGACAACGGAGGAATTATTAAATAATATCAAATCATCAGCAAGTTTGCAATTTACGAAAAAAATCAGTTTTTCGAAAGAAGTACTGTATAAATATTTACAAAATGATGATATCCAATATACCTTGTCGTTTAAAAAGTTTGAGACATCATAGCTTTGATTTACGATTACCTATAAAACGTTTTAAAATTGTATATGGTCCTTTGGTCCAAGGCCAGTATATGAGAAGTCGTATTTGGTGGTAGTCGTATTTGTTTAGTTAATGTTGGATAGTTAAATGTATCTTAAATAGTTAATGATAATTAATGTATTGATTGATTAATTGATTGGACTGTATAACCAAGATAAAGACCAAGATTAAGACCCATCTCCCGTATAACGCTGAGCCTATTCATATACAGCAGTTTCAGAAAGCAGCCGCACACACACACATATGTATAAAAAAGGATAGAATGATCTTTTTTCAGTGAATTTAAAATTGTTCGCACGTATCCGAATAACAATTCGAAAGGCTACACAGTGAAGAATTGAATTATACGTAAACATAGAAATATATGGAATCCCTTGATCCCAGTTAAGAAGATCATCTGAGATATAGTTATAAGTAAAAATTGTGCGAGGTTTAAATGCGAATTTTCTGGAAAAGCTTTAGTAATTAAGCACAAACTGTGCAGTGGAATTCGATAATGCCGTCTCAAAACGCGAGAAGAAGGTTCAGGATTTTTAGAAAGCCAAATCAAATGACAATGATCAGTTTTTATTATAAATTTTCTTCCATATGTAGATAAAGATGGATGATACCTTTAACAGCCCACACAGTAAATACGACTAACGAACGCTACAGGTAGATCAGTTGTGTGGGTTTTAGGTTTGTGAGATAATATGCCATCAATAGCAAAATCACTAGCATCTGTATAGTTATTATAGTAACTAATGAAGGTTTCGGTAAAGTCAAGGTAAATCAAAATAGGCGGAGAAATCAGTTTTTGTTCCAATTCTTGAAGAGTTATTGCAGAAAGCATCCCAAGTAAAAAGAACATCTTTTTGTAACAACCGAGTTGCGGGAGCATACCTTTGAGACCATAAGGCCCTAAGGTGAATTAAATACTGTTTTAGTTTTCTCCTTTGGATGCATTGGAACTTGTTGGTACCCACTTGCCAAGTCTAGAGTCGTTAAATAATTCGCATTGCCTGATTGATCCAATATCTCAGTAATATTTAGTAGTGGATAAGTATCGTCTATATTGTCATTTGGTTCAGTTCCATAAAATCCAATACTAATCTTCAGTTTTTTTCGTTGTCTTGTAATTTTTTAGAAACGATTAATAAGGGAGAGTTGTATGGACTTGAACATGGTTCGATCATTTTATCATTTAACATTTAACAAAGTCTTAAGGTAACAAACTCTTGACATCTCCAACAATTAAACAAGCTAATTCAATAGGAGTTATTAGAAAGAATAATCCATATCCATCAAGAAAAGGGAGTGAAGATAAAACTACCTCAAACTTAGAGAGTGAAAACCGGAACCTCTATGCAAATCTGAAGACTCTAGAAGAAATTGTGTCAAAGTTAAATAACGAAGTTATTTTACTAAAAAAAGAAAGTGAAGACCTAAAACGCATCATTCAAGCGGCTCGACATGCAAACAATAAGGATACCATCGAATACCACACAGATGAAAAAGAACTCAAACGAGAAATTCATCCGAATAAGAAATCTGAAAGTGATTCTTAGTGAACACTCGTGACAAAAAAACCTAAAAAAAGAATGAAGTTCAACACTGACAAGTTTCAGTGTTATACTTATGAAGATAAGCAAGCTAGACCAATTGAGGTTATTACTAGAGGGCTACACCATACCTGTGAAAGCAATGATATAATAGCTGAGTTACATTATAAAGGTGTAGATATTCAGGATGCTGTCAATATGATCAAAAAAGACAGAACTGAAAGCGATAAAGAAAGCCGCTGAACTATTAAGAAGGGGACTACCGCTCTTTATGCATACGTTTGGCAATAAAGAAAACATCCAAAAGATATATAATATTCGGGCAATTTAAAACATGAGAGTTAGAATAGAGCCAATGAGGAAGAATACTTCGAAGATAGTCCAATGCAGAAAATGTCAAAGTTATAATCATACCCAGAAATATTGGGGCGTGACGCAAGATTTGTCAAATGTACTGGTAAGCATCTTACGAGAATGTGTATATTAGACAGAAACATTACAGCAACATGCATGGTTGTGAAGTAGCTAAAGAATTGCAAAAAATTAGAAACCGAGCAAACAATTCTGAGCAAAATCAAAGAAACCCTGGTACAACAAACCAACCGAATAATAAGGGATTTTACAATCTACGAGGTAATGCATCATATGCAGAAGTTGTTAAAAATCAAAAATCAAACCCAAAAGTAAATAATACTGGCCAAGTACAAATATAGTTAATCAAAACCGTAGAAGCTTTAAATAAAAAACTTGACGACCAAGTTGAAATATATAAACTTATATTTGGCCAATTGAAAACTCTATCATCGCAGTATTGCGACGTGAATAAAAATAAGAATTAATTTACAAACGCTGAGAATAGTAATATGGAATGCAAATGGGCTAATCCATCATATTACTGAGCTAGAAATATTCCTAAACACGCAAAAAATTAACATATGTTTAATCTCTGAAAGCCATTTTTATAGATCTTCATATTGCAAAATACGTGGGTACAGTTTCTATCATGCTATTCACCCAGCAGACAGGGCAAGAGAGGGATCTGCCATTTTTATTAAAAATAATATAAATACCATGAAGAAATGAAGGTTGAAACTGACAAACAAAGAACAAAGATGTAAGTATCTCAGCTATATACTGTCCACCACGCTATAACTTAAAAAAATAAGAATACGAAGAAATGTTTGTGGTGACTTCAATGCAAAAAACACTTTTTGGGGATTAAGAATTACAATACCAAAAGGTAGAGTACTGTTTAAAGCAGCAAAAAAATTAAAATGCGAAAATGGCGCACCTACTTACAGGCCAACAGATCTAAACAAAACTTCTGATCTTATAAATTTCTATGTAACAAAAGAAATATCTGACAACTACATACGAATTGAAAATAATGAAGAACTTACATCATATCACTCTCCTGTTATCATGACATTAAGCGAAACTATTATTCAAAAAGAAATATCACCAAGATTTTACAACAGGAATACGCATTGGAACCTGTTTCGTGAATTGTTAAATGAAAATATCAAACTGCAAGTGCTAATAAGAAGATCTATGCACGTTGAAGAAGAAATTTACAGATAAAAATTGAAAATATACAGCAAGCAGCGTGGCAGAGTACTCCACTCGAACCTGCAAATAACATTAGAGGTACAAATTATCCACTCGAAGTAAGAGAACTGGTGGCTAAGAAACGTAAAGCACGTAAGTTCTGGCAAATAAATGGAACTGTAGCTAATAAAACCGAGCTTAATAACTTATGTATGAAACTGAAATCTATTATCAGGAAGCGAGACATCTCTACCCAGACAATCGGTGAATGAAAATGTTAATTTTGTACACAGATAGCTTGAAATACAAATTGTAACGTTCCGTGAGTTAAAAGATGAAATAAAAAATTGAAATCCAAAAAAAGCTCCTGGATATGGCAAATTACCGGGCAAATTATAAAAGAACTACCAGACAAAGCAATACTCAAACTTCTGCATATAATCAATGATATTTTTAGATTAAGATACCTTCCAAGGCAGTGGAAGGTAGCAGAAGTGATCATGAGTTTAAATCCAAACCAAAACAGTAACGATAAAATGTCATTTAGACCAATCCTTCTTTCTACTATATCGAAGATATAGTTTTATTCAATGTTTTGGACTTTTTTAGATGCAAAATGATCATTGTCGTGTACCATGTTTATAATTTCACGTTGCATCTTCTCGGGTACAACAATTATTTGGAAACCATCTATTCATTTTGATATAATTCAAAATGTTATGCCATTTTGAACAAAGTAATCGTCGTACCTCGGGTGATCGTCTAAAATTTTAAGTATTGCTTTAATGTGGTCATCTTCATTTTGATTAAATTATTTGTTAAGTACGCCGACATTTGCTTTTCTGTTACCCCTGTCATGTTCGATCTCGTAATTTACGTTTTCAAGGAATAATGCCCAACGTCCTATTCTTATAACTCTGTATGCAGTTTGGTTTCGATGTTTGGATGATATATTTGTAAAACTGGTGTTTGACAGAGTCAATTATTTAAGTTATTAAATGCTCCATATTGATCTGGTCTAAACATAAATGGACTATTCTTTTTGATTAAATAGCCTAAAAACCTATGGCTTCCATCGAAAAACCAGATATGTATTACCTCATACAACCCGTCAAATCATTAGACACTATTTGTCCAATTTTACGTATTCTATGATTGTCTTCAAAAATTAGCACTTACTCCAATTAAATAACAAACCATTATTTTAGTCATGGTTATTCGTTCTAGTTATCTGTGTCGTTCGTCAAACGAATTTGCCATTATTATAATGTCATTAACGTACTTCATTTTGGCTTCAACAGAGCTGTTGCAATACCCAAACGGTACTTTTGTAAATTCATCAATTTCAGTCTGTTATAAATACTGTATACTTTCGACTTTCACGATCTGTTTTTACATGAATGAAAACATCTTTCAGATTCGCAGTACACTAAATAATTTGCTGGGGTTAATTGGTCTAACTAAACTTCCATATTCGACATTGAGTACCTTTCCTTTACAACTTCCGCGTTCTATTTTCTGTAACATACACAGACCCTGTAGTTTCCATTATTCTTTCTTGTGACCACAAGAAAAAAGGACTTGGAAATTTTGAGTTGGATTCGAGTATTATTCCTTAAATTTCGTCTTTCCCTTTCTCATATAGTTCACTTCTAAAGTGAAAGAAAATGGTAACGAAAGCAAATGGCAAAAAGCAACTTTGTCTGGATGCTCGACGTTAAAGTGATATATAGTGGACGGCCAGGAACGTTAAATTCCGTTTTGTTTCGGGACTTCTGAGCCAACAGAATTTGCCAGAAGGCTTTTTTGAGGTTGATACTGGAAATGCATTTAGTTTTGTCCGGTAAGAACACTGTTGATTTTTGACAATGAATACGCATCCTTGACCGTCATTTCGTTTAACCGTCCCAATTTTAGACCAAACGAACACTATACGGCTCGATATTCACCTGCTATAAGGTGGAACATTTCTTTTGATGGTACACCGGAGGAATTACAGATTGAAGGCTTTATTTTTCGGTATGAATATCCTACTCAGCACTATCGAGTACCCGAAAGTAGTCTCTGTTACAAAATAGATACTATTTTGAAAGGGCTAGCTTTAAACTGGTATTGGTGTCATGTAAAATTAAATCCCAACGCCTCATGGAGGCCATATAATCGATTCTCGAAAACAAAAGGTTCAAGAACCATTTATGGTGTTTTATAATGAAATGCAATCCTTAACGTTAACAAATCGTATTCCTCCGGCAGATTCGGAAAATGTGTACCAATTTTGAACCCGAGATGTTATATGCCAAAAACTATGTGAATGAACTAGGGACTAATTCAATAAATGAGATCAACGTAGGACGATTTGTTAATCAGTCAGATGAAGAATCACCAGCAGCATATGCTGCCACAGTCAAATACATTGTGCGATGATATATCCGCAAAGACAGTTAAGCATCCACAAAAGGTTCTTCAATGCAGTTGTTAACGCTTATTGTTAAAATTGTTGATTTAATGCAATCCCTCGCTCTTCACAGCCGTTAATCACTTTTAACTGGTGAGCTTTTATTTCAACTGGTGAGCTTTTATTTCAATGAAAATAGCCTCGTCCTTCCATTTCATAGGGGTCCTTTATTAGAAATATTGCAGCATTTTCTCGTCTTTTAACATTTTATTGGTGATGATTAATGGTACTATAAAAGCAAATCTAAATGCTAAATATTGGAGCTTTTAAAAATTATGTCTTGGAAATTATTATTGACTATCATACCTTAATTTCATATCTCTCAGGCTAAAAACTCTGCCTTAACTATGTTCTATTACGCTTGTATTAATTGTAGGGAGGAATATGCACTAGTGTGTTGAGGTGATTGTTATTTGTCCCCATTGAACATACTCATTAATGCCCAAGAACATGCGATGCGTATTATTGCAATCAATATTGTTAAGTCTAGAAGTTTTACCTTTGCAACATCTATATCTATAAAAAAATGTTGGCCTCAAGCTGTTAATTGAGAATAGAAAAAAAGCTAGTACAATCAGCTATTTCGACATATCAATTTTTCTTTTGAATCTATCTCTGCTGATGATAATCGTAAACTCAACCAACTTTTTGTAGCCCTCCAATAATTTCGCTTAATAATTTTTCATCCCAGCTTGATCCGACTCATACTTTACATTTTTGAATTTTGTTGCTTGTTCGACAGATTGACACGTATTGTGATAATAAAATTTCTGTCGGTGAACTCATTGCATGAGCGACAGACACTAGTAAAAAAACTGGATTTCGATGAGGAATTAGGTCAATAGATGCAATAACATCCTTCAAAAACTTACCTCATTGAAGGTTGAGGTTTATGATGTGTTCGACATGTTTTCATCAGAATCAATAATCTGAGAAAAGGTATTAACAATTTTATAATTTTGTTGGATATTTAGTTGTTACCTCGTTTCAGATTTTCTCTTCCGTTTTTTTTATATTTTAACACGTTTATGGTTAGTTTTCTTTCAACTGAGTAAATGCTTTAGGAAGAAATTCTCGCTTTTTTCCAAATCTCCACTTTAGCTGCCGCATCTCGAAATATATTTTGCTGAATGGTCATACCTTAACAGCAATACCTTAATTTTTTCTTCCAGATAGGGTCCAATTCATAATGGATCAAACTTTCTCTTAACAATTTCATTTTTTAACACAACCTTATATCCAACATTATAGTTTGATTCATTTGTATTTCTATCATAAGAAGATTTGGATATTTCCTTTGTTTTTAGTAGATGATTTCGAGCAATATGCCAAGAATTTTAAAGTTTGCTTCTAAGTTCAAAACAATAATTGTCATACAGGATCGGGAGGTTTCTTGAATACAGATGGTGTCGGTTTAGATCCAAAAATTACTTCAAATGGCATAAATCCTGTAAAGGTATGCGGAGTAGAATTATAAGTAAACATGGAATGTGGGATCCAACTATCCTAGTTTAAAGGGTCGTTTGAGATGAAATTTCGTAAATACTCTGCTAGGGTCCTATGTGACTGCTCGAGAGCACCATTCGATTGAGAGTGGTATACAGACGTGTTTATTTTTTCTATAGAAAACATCTTACACATAGACTTTGAAACATTTCACTCATAAAATTTGAGCCTTGGTCTCAGTGATAATAGTTTCAGGAAAACCATACTTGCATATAAAGTTTTCAGAAAAAGCTCTGGCTACATTTGAGATTTCTCGTGATGGAATTGGTAGACCCATCGAAAATTTACTTAGATCATCTTGAACTTTATTTATTTTACAAAGTTTGTTAGTTTTGCACAATTTACTAATAATATTACGAACTTTTGACAGTAGCTCTGGAAGAGAATAGTACGAATTAATTCTTTTTATAGTTCGAGATACACCTTAATGCCCTCCAAGTGGATTAGAATGAAACTCTTCGATTATACGTTCTATGTCTGCATCAGAATTTAGTTGTATAATGTCGTTTGTTAGTTTACGTTTTATAGTAGGCAAATTTGTGGTATCTAAAAATTTTACAAATATGAAAACATTCTCAGAAATATTTGAGGAAGCGTCTAATTTAGTAAATCTAGATTCTGGAAAAGCTTGAGATCTAGTGATTTTAAGAATTTCCTTTGAATTAGAAGATTTGACGATTCTGCTTAACGCATCTGGATTTTGATTAATTTTTCCAGGCTTATAAATTACATCATATTCGTATTCGTCTAATTCAATTTCCCACCTTAAGAATCTTAAAGAAGGTTTTGGGTATTTAGCTAACCATACTAGAGCCCTATGATCAGTAATAATTCAAAATTTATGACCATATAAATAGGGATGAAATCCAAACTATTGACTGCCCAAGCTATTGCTAAGAATTCCTTCTGTATATTATTAGATATGCAATGGATTGGTCTCCTTTCTTAGTATTTTGGGATAAAATAGCACCTACAGCATAATCACTTGCATCGGTAGTAACGTTAAAAGTTTTGAAAAAATCTGGATAGATTAGTATAGGTGGAGGAATTAGTTTTTCTTTTAATTTGTTAAATAAATTGTCACACTTAGCATCCCATTTAAAAATTTAGTTCTTTTCCAAGAGGTAGGTAAGAGGTTCATATGTGAAAACTTATCTATAAATCTTCGCCATTTTGTTTAGTCGTTATTAGATTTTTTCGGAACTGCTAAAAGCGGTGTGTTTCACGGACTAATGCTATGTTCGATTATTCCGTCTTGGAGCATTTGATTCAATTGTTTATTAATCTCTACTCGTGTAGATTCAAGTAATCGATACGGCTTGATATTGATCGGACTAGAGTTAGGACTTAACGGGATTTTATGATAACACGCATTTGTAACAGAAATTTTTGTTATTGATTTGCGTTCTTTGTCATTAAGATGTGATACATTCATTTAATTTTTCAAAATACTTAACCGACCTTGAATATCATTATTCCAGCTACCTAAAGTAAAAATATTATACTCCGAACTTGGATACAGGGTAATTGAAATATTGTTTAATGCTACGGACTGCTCATTAGAATTCAAAAACGATACTGGAATGATGTTATGTCGATAAGTTACTATAGAATTGGCAATAAATACACCCGCACTAATTTCTTCTGAGAGTAATACATTATACCGCGAATATGACACTTTTTGTCATGAAGCGCTTTATAATACTAATATCGGCACCAGTATCAAGGAAAAAATAACTTTCTGGACAATTTAGATTATCTAATAATAATTTGAGACGAATGATTGCCTTTGCAATGGCCTCTTTTAAATTTGTTAAACGAAAGGCTTTGTTAACTAAACGAATAGGTTCTCGCAGTCCATCCTGGAAAGATTTTAGTGCTGCGGTTGCATTCAAATTTCTGACGATTTTTGCAGAATCTTTACACTCTCCCTAATCTTGACGAATTTAGACATGTTATACTTGTTACTCTGAAGGTTGTCTTGACAGCAAAAATTACAGCTCCAAAGTTTTGTTGTATTCTCGAGACAATTTCACGTTAATATTTCGTTTGCGATTCATACAATTTTTTCACGTGAACTCAGCAGACAATGATGCACAGTTTATATTTCCTTTTACTCGGGAATCCCACCGCTGTCACCAATTTGTTATGCCCGCTCGTGTTGATCTTGTCAATTCACTTGATATGTCTCACTTTTATTATTATTAACCAACTTCTGAAATTTAAATGAATAAATGGAACTTATGGTTTCTAATAAATTACTTTAAATAACATAAGTATATAACATAAATTAATAATTAGCATTTTAGTGTTGTTTAAACTATACTACATTAGGGTCTCGCTTATAACACATTTTTGTATTCAGTTTTAGATCCTAGCGACCTCTATATATGAAGGTTCAAACTGGCCAAATTTTGATATTTGCACTCTTTTGTCTGTATAGGAGTAAAAAATATGAAAAATAATGACTTGGGCCTGTAACTTGGACCACCGTAATATAAATATATATATATATATATATATATATATATATATATATATATATATATATATATATATATATATATATAAATATATATATATATATATATATATATATATATATATATATATATATATATATATATATATATATATATATATATATATATACACTCATAATAAGATTATAAGAAAAAGTATAGGTAACGTTTTTTTTTACTTTTTAAGAAATGGACATATGTTAACGCATCGAAATAAAAAACCATACGAATGTAAGGCAGAAGGCTGTGGAAAATCTTATTGTGATGCACGCTCGTTACGACGCCATACTGAAAATCATCATAGTACACTGGCCACAACACCATCAACACCTAATCAAAATGTTCAATCAACCGGTCCACCAACTGGTCTTAGTTTATCGCCGGCAACAGCTAATGGTGATGCAAGTTCACCGCATGGTGCCACCCTAATACAATATCCTAATAGCGATGGAAGTAATTCAAAATCACCGTCACCTAGCTCACCTGCTGGTGCGGGTAATGAAGGCTTAACACGACAACAACTAGATTTAATTAGTCAAATAATGCAACAAACAAAACAAGCGAACGCTAGCTTAACAGCAGCGGCTGGACAACGCCCACAACCACGACCGCGAACATGGAATATGCAGGTAAGCAAAGAACTCATATACTATACATACATAATATGTTTATATAGATTTTAATTTTTGCCTAAATACTAGGATAATTCCTCATTATATTCATGTACATAAGTACCTATACATAATACATAAAAACCAAAAATCCCAGCCAATTAAAAATAATTATATTTCCACCACAAATTTATTGAACGATAAAAACGATGTTTCTTTATGAGATAAATAAATACAAAATCTCAAATCTGGTAATACAATGGCAATAAAAGATATTTTCTTGCTGCTGTGCTTGTTGTTGGCATTTGGGATGAGAATACTAGGTTATACATACAAAAAAAACAACACAGAATCAGATTTTAATAAATTTAAACGACAGTAAAATAAAAATAAAATAAAAATATGTGAACCACCCTATGGCAACCACTGCTAAATATTTCCTCACCCGCTTTACTTACCATTTGCTTTATATGTGTATATATAGCCTAGTTGTGTATATTGAATGTTTATATGGATTTTTTTTATATATATTCATAAGTATATATATATATATATATATATATATATATATATATATATATATATATATATATATATATATATATATATATATACATTTTCCTACCAAAACACAAATATATAAATATGACAAAAGCATTTTCCAAATATAAAAACCAAACAACAAGAAAAAAAAATGTTAAATAAAAACATAAACATTTATTTTGTTTTTTAGAATTTTTATTCCAACATTTTTTTTTTTGTGAATTTTCATTTTTTTTCCTGCGGTGGGTGGTAGCATGTAATAATGGGTTGTTTATGCATAAAAAATCAACCAAAATATAACGGCGAAAAGCAAAAACTAATATTATCATATTGAGACTATATTATTATGGCTATGTGTAATTCAATTACATATGGCGTCGTAAATTTAATCGATTTTTATTAACTAACTGCGTATATATTTAGTTTGTTAGTTGCCAAACCTCCGGACTCCCCATTTATGTATACCATATATAAATTTTCATATTATATTGGTTATGAAAATATAGCCTAAACACAAAACTGGTGGAAATTTATAATCATATAAGATTAAAAAAATAAAAATAAAAAAATACCAAAATGGAAAACATTTAAGCTGATAATAAATGCCTATCAGAAATACATAAACATAATACAACACAGTCCTACACACACACATTATATACAATATTATAGTACAATCCAAAGTGGTTTTGTTTCTGTTTTACTGTTAATATATACATAATATGGAGAGGGAGCATTTAAAAATAATGCCAATGTTTTAATACAGGTTAATGTTGTATTGTTTTTTTTTTTTTTTTGCATAACTTCAACATTCATTTTTATACTGTAAAATCGGTGAGAGTAGGGAATTTGAGATTTAAATAAATTAAAGTTAATTAGCATAATTGAGATAATAATGGAAACAAATGAGTGGTGCGGCTGATTTCCGGCCTATAAAGTGATCAATTTTTATGGATTAAATATATATAAAAAAAATTAGCATATTTATACGACGAGGAAATCGATTATATGTAATTTTAGATTTTGACATCAAAACCTAGTTGTGTAAAACAGATTTCATCATAAATATAAATTAAAATTATCCATAAATTCTGAGATCTCATTGGACTTATTAATACCTCCAATTCGTGCGTAATTTTTTATTCAAGCTGTCTTCCATTTCAAATCGTACCCAGCATTCTGGGTCAAAATCTTGCAAATACAAATTCTTACAACTACAAAATTTTGCACTTCATTTCGTGCAAGAAATTACTGCATCCAATACAGCAATTTCATCAGCAATTGTTACTTGATAGATTTTTTTTACGGTTGCACACTTTCATTATTAATAAATTGTGTAACTGTACGGTAAAATGTAGCAATATTTTAAATCTTTTCCGGAAAACACTAAGTGTAAAAAATTATAGAATAATGAAGAATCCTTAATTTTTCCGAAAACCATTGGAAAATCCCAACTAATTGGGAAATTGATAACATTATATTGTCAGACGCGCTTATCTATTTTAATTTTCATAATATGACACAGTGGATATTTTATCTTGCATTTAAGAATTTTCCGTACATTTTGTATTGCAATATTAAGGGGCTTACGGCTCTTGTAATAAATGGTTCATGATAAAATTTAGGATCGAAAGTGACTTTTTTTAGAGAGAGAAGTCGAAACAGTTAATTTAAACTTCGTCAAAGGTAGCAACAATGCCACTAAGAGTATCCAACTGTGGCGAAGGAATTGCCTGGCTTGAGCCGTTCAATAAAAACTACTGTACTTTTACCGTTACGCAGTATTGCAAAAAATAAATTGAAAAAGTCCAGAATACGATGTTTAAAATGCTTTCCTTAATAGGTAAGAAAACGGGCGTGCAAATTGCACGTTAGAATGCTTATAGATGCTGGAGCTGGTCTTCTTCGAAATATTTTTTTTTAATTTTTAACGAATTCCGATCGATTAATTTGTATATGCGAGATATGTCCAAAAATTTTCCAGTAATGGATTCCCAAAAACCACCTCAGTAGGAGTGTATTTCAACATCCCATTAATCGAAGATCGCAACCTAAGCAATACTGTTGATAAAATTAGTCCTTTCGATCATGAAACCTGTTGAATTAAGTGCTTTAAATGTTATATGCTATCTCTTTTTCATGCCATTAACTTTTTGATTGTAAGCCAAGTAAGGAAGACAATTCGAAAAACAAATTTGATTCAAACTGGGTCTGTAACAATTGTGTTGGGAACGCCAACACGTGAAACCCATGTGAATAATGCAACTGAGGCCACAGATATATTGGGAACAGGAATTGCATCAGCCGATCTCGTATATCGGACAATCAATTTCATGCAGATATGGTAAGCCTTAAATTTTTTGATTTTTGTCATGGTAAGTAACTTCAAGCCATAGTTCTTGAATCCTTATTGATGGAAGGCAAAATTACATTTTAAGTCAATAATTTAGAAAAATCTTTTATCCCATGATGAAATAAATTATGGAAGTTTTTAAAAACTTTCCGAAATTCGATAGGAATAAAAGGTCTTTGTATAGTTGTTGTAGTGTCACAATAAACCATTTTATTTTGCATTGGCTTGAGCATCTACAACTTGAGCATGATCTATGCTTTTAGGGAAAGAAATTAGATTGAAGCGTAATAATGTATCTGCTATGACATTATTAATGCCTAAGGTATGTTGGAGACCGGTAGTGAATTTTCCGATTAAATCCAAATGACAAAATTGACGTGGAGATGCGTTTTTCGGTTTCTGATAAAATGCATAAACAAATGGTTTGTAATCCATGAAAAAAGTGAAATGTCTTTCCTCGAGAAGAAACATAAAATGTTAAATGCCAAAATTAGCTGCAAGCAGCTCTGTCATAAGCGTCGTATTTTTGATGCGTTTTATTGAGACCAACGGAGAAAAATATACTTATTGCCAGGTATCCGAGATATAATGACATTCCCCAATTGCCGTGTCCAAAGCGTCCACCATAACCGCTAATAGCGCAGTAGAAGATTGATGTTTTAGATGTCCCTCATAAGATTTAAACGCAATAATAATATCGTCTAAGTAAACGAAAGCTAAATTTAACCCCAATAACACAGATTGCATTAACCTTTGAAAGGTTTATGCAGCATTCTTGAAGCCGAAACTCATTTAAGTAAGCTCGAATAAACCAAAAGGAGCTAGAATACCAGTTTTTGGAATTTCATGATAGGCTTGGATTAAATCTGAAAAGTTAATCGTTCGGGATTAGTAAATCGATCGGAAATAGTGTTACGATTTAAGCTTCGATAATCCCCATATGGTCTCCAACCACAATTTTTTTTTTTTATTAAATGCAAAAGACTATTACTTTGTCTACAAATATCCGGTAATTTTTAAAACATCTACACCAATAATTGGCAACAACCCGTCCACAATTATGAATTCCAATTTACAAATTTTACGCAACCTGAAATCTAAATTTAGAATTTTGGTACGATATGCCTGAATTGGTGTTTCGTTTTTATCGAATAACCGAAAATAAGTAAAAGCTTTAGGATACCTCCAGTATCTATAAAACTGTCTTACTAATTTTTGTAAAATCATTGAAAAATGTACAACCCGAAAAACTATCTGCTATTAAAGTTATTAAAACACTGGTCATATTTCGAGTTTATTTTACCCTCGATCGAGATGACGCTCATTGAACGAGCGGCTCATTACACGAGTTTTGAGCCTTTTTAATTGATTCATTTTTTAAATGAATATCATATTTGCTATAAAAAACGAGTTCCAAAATTTTCCCATTATCTACAGACATGCCTTCCAGGCTATAAGTAGCTTCTAGTTTATCGCCTTTATAACCTAATCCTTGTTTTGAATAAATTTAAGATATCTATTATTCGCTGCAAAATTTCTCTTCTTTTTCGTATTTGTGCTCGGTGAAAGGTTCGTTTCCGTAAAATGTTCCGTTCGGTTTAATATTTGTATTTTCAAAAAGTAAAAGTTGGCTTTTTCCAGTATTAAACTAGATCTTAAAAAAATTAAAGACAGTTGATTTATCCTAGTGGAACGTTTTTATGCTTTTCCAATGAAGCACTTACTGTTTGTCTAACTATAACCACTTGTTTTCTATTAGTTTCATAATTCGTAATCAGGTCTAGTTGGTATTGATTAAGGTCTAGTTGTTTAGCTTCAATAAAAGTATTTATGACCGCCGGTATCAAATGCTTTTTAATATTCTGCAAAAATGCACCCAAACACCGTTTTCTTATGAAAGAGATCCAAAATTTGAAAGACTAAAAATCGCAGCTGTTGCGCTTGGTTTTTCACTAAAACCATATTGAGACTTATCAATTATATTATTATTAAAAAGAGAAGTAATAAGTCTATCCAGCAAATTGTTACGTTCTTTGTCTATTGCCAGTTCGTGTCCATGGATTGTGAATAACTTCCATTGCTTTTTATTGTTCACAAATAAGGACCTATGATACTTCACAAACAACAGTATCCACTTCAAATATTGTTTACTCTCAGACACAATAATTTTCTCATGCCTTTTTTTCATTCACTGATAGAGGCTATGACACTAATATTAATTCTTAACTCTTTCAGGCTTAAAATATAACTCACCTCTGTTTACGACAAACTCGAATATTCTATTTTTCCATAGTACTTAATTTTATTTTTTCGAGATGTCACTACACTGTTCTATTATTTTCTACTTGCAATATTTTCGCTAGTACTAATACTACTTCATAGATGTCTCAAGATTTAACTATAGAGAAATTATTACACTATATACCTTCCACCTAAGCTTGCTCCTTCCGAAAAAAATCCAACGCACTTCCTCGGTAGAGCGCCAATCGCTCTTTAGGTGCATCACTTTAGGTTTACCTCGTTGCCTCGTTATAACCTTGTAGGGTCCTTCTTTCGTAGTGGGTTGCGAAGCCATACCAATTGTCCCTCTTCAACTCTTCTGATGTTGGTTCGCGTTAGGTCATATCGAGCCTTCATCTTATCACTGGAAATTTGTATCTTCTCTCGCACAAACTGATGTGCTTCGTACAATTCTTCTTTCATGTTGTCCACATACTCCTGGCGTCACATAAAGCTGAAGTTGGAACCATTCCAAACTTCAAGTCTCCTGACATCCACAAATTAATACCCAAAATGACCTTTAGTGGTGTAACTCCTGTTGAATCGTGCACCACCAAAGTAGATAGTCTACTAGGAACAGAGGAAACGCTCGATCCCAGTTGCGATGGTTTTTATCCACAGTCTTGCAATGTGCTCTCCAATGTGGTTTTAAATAGCTCCACCATGCCACCCGATTGGGGATGTATAATAGGTGTCGTTCGGGTTTTATTTATGCCCAGCATTTGAAACATCTCCTGAAATACAACTGACTCGAAATTACGTCCCTGATCCAGATTAATCTCTATCGGTAGACCAAATCGACTGATCCAATTGTTCACCACAGTATTCGAATAGTCGTTATCTCCTGATTTAGTATTGGATGTACCTCCGGTCACTTGCTGAAGTAATCAATTACTACCATATTTATTTTCACTGTCACTAGCTAGAATCGTTCATGCAACATTCATCACGATTCTTTCAAGCGGGTCTTTTAAATACAGTGGTCACACTTTTAACACCATTCTACTACTGAATGCCGACATCCCGACTAGTAAAATTTTTCTTCTTATTTTGGCTATTATTTTATTGTTTCTTAAATGGCCGTTACTAGTACCTCCATGGTATTCAATTAAAATCTCTGCGACCTGAACTGTAGGTACCACTGTTTACGATTGTGTGGTAATTTTTTCTCAAACTTAAAACACCCCGACCAACATCCAAAATAAATTATTTCGCCCGCAAGAAATCCATGCCCAAGATTACCTCATCTACAATATCGGCTATCAACACTTCATGGTAAAACTTGTTGTTCTCAATCCGTAACCAATATTTTTTTTGCCTTTGATTACTACACTTTCACCAGTAGCCCTTTGTAAAATTAATCTTCGAACTGGATGGCTGTATTTTGTTGATTTACATTGAGAAAACAATGCCTTTATGATCTGATAGATATATATCTAATAATTCGATTATATTAGTTAAATCGGAAAGCGCGTGTTTTACGTGACAGATTTAACGGATCTTTGTATCATATGTGTAAATCTCTAAAATGTATCACCGGAAAAATTAAAAATGTTTCCAGCAGCTAAGTAAGAATTGACCGATTTTAATAAACTTTGGCACAGTTAATGTACTCACCAAGACCTATTCTTCGAGGTATCATTGAGCCCAATAAGACCACTATTACTCATTTTAATTTAACTAGGGTTTACCTGAAATCTTAAAAACATAAAAAATGTTAGCCGTCATTATTAACATAACAAACCATGCTATAAAAAAGTTGGCTCGCATTCAGTTTCATTGTTGGAAAATATTTCTACTAATGTTCTAAGCATGACCTTTATTGAATACCATTGCGGAAAACCTTGATAGTTCGTTGAGTCTAAACAAATTCTAATACCAAACTTGATAGTAACCATAGTATAAATACAAATAGTACTACCATCATAAGAAAAAAACAGTTTACCCATTGGTGTTCCAGATATCGTTTCGATGGAATATCGTCAACATTTAGTTTAAACAGACGACATTTAGGCAATTATACATATATTTTTGATTATTTTAAACGATACCAGTAGCGACATATTATGTAGTAACTAACAAAAAATTTAGCTCAAGACACAAAACATGTGCAAATTTCCAATAAATTCATCAATGCCATAAGACTTATAGGCATTTCTAAATTGAAACATCTGTATGCGCTATGCACTCCAATTATTTGAATATACAGTTATTAATAATATAAAAAATTTAATTTAAATAGCTTTAGTGTATTAAAAATGTCAATATTTAAATATTAAAGAATATTGAAAAGCAAAAATATTTACCAATTTTGTTGTCTTTCTCCTTCATTATTCATTTTTTATTAAAAATGTCTAAGATTTTTTATTTTTTTTATTTTATTAAAAGTCAATTTCTTAACAAATAATAATAATAAAAAATTCAGACATTCTTTACATTAAATTACAAAGAAAGCAAAATAATAATAATAATATTATTATTTTGTTATTTTACAATAAATAATATTATTCGTTAAACTACAGGGTGCCTATATTTTAGCGTATGTCGAATATATGTAAGTATATTGAACTTGAAGCTTCATTAACTTTTAAATGTAAATTTATAAGAGCAACAAAAATAATGTATGCATATTAAGCTGACGCGGTACCCTGTAAATACATTATGGCATTTTAAAATATAAGTAAATATTATTAAAAGAAATATTTTTTTAAGTTAGAAAATTAAATTGATTGGAAAAGGATTTGGACTAAGTAGATTTTTTTTGGAATTAATTGAACCTTAAATAAAATTATAGACTAATTAAAAATTCCGTTTGAATGCTAAAAATTCGAAATGGAATTACTACAGTTAGAAAAGATTAGGATTTACCATTGGATAAATTACACCAACGGCACTAAAATTGAAGTATATACATGGTTTCTGTGACGCATCTAATCAAGCATATGTTGCAGTGGTATACAGCAAAATAACAGTGGAAAAAACAGTAATTGAATTCGGTCGATTCTCATCATTACAACGACTTCTTCACAGCATTGCATATCATCTACGATTTCCATCTAACGAAAAGTCAAAAACCAGAAATATCTCCCATTTTAAACCTAAGGGCAATAATTAAAGTTGTACAGCAGGAAGCTTTCGACCTAGAAGTAAACAAATTAAAATCAAACCAAAACTTACCAAGAAGCAGTATATTTATAACGCTAACTTCATTTCTAGATTGAAACAACCTGCTAAGAGTCGGGGGAAGACTAACCAATTCAAATCTATCATTTGAAAAAAAAGCATCCAATAATACTGCCCCGAAATCAAAAGTTATCAAGTTTGCCCATCAGAGAAGCTCATCAGAAACACTACATGGTGAAAATTATGCAACAATATCACACATGAGAGCATTGTATTGGATAATAAATGCCAAGAACATAATTTGTCAAACTATACATGAACTTATGACCTGTACCAGAACAAGAAAAATGGCATCACACCTGCCAATGGGTACGTTACCAAAAGAACGAGTAACACCAGCACCACGGTTTACGAATAGCGGGGTAGACTATGCAGGACTAGCCACGAAGGCAATCCACCTAGAACTTGTAAGTGACCTGCCAATAGATGCTTTCTTAGCCGCATATCGACGGTTAATTTCAAAAATCTGTCTGAAAATATTAAGTGATTGCGGCACAAATTTTGTTGGAGGAGACAAGTAACTTCAAAGAGAAGCAAAGCAACAAAAGACAATAATTAAGGGTAAAACATCACAGTTGGGAACTGAGTGGCATTTTGTATGGCAAGCCGGAGTCAAGTCAACAAAACAACACCTTATGCTTAAACTTTAGGCCATTAGCTCTTCTCTCAAATGACTCAGATGATGACGGATTTTTAAGTCGGGCGCACTACTTGATCGTCACAACCTGATATTAAGAATATCCACACCGTTACAAGATGGAACTTGCTGACCAAACTCTGTCAAGGATTTTGGAAAAAATGACATACGGATTATCTATCACGGCTACAACGCAGGCCAAAATGGAAAGTTAGTAACCCTCAAATATAAAAAATTGCCTCCTACGCACAGGTAGGAGCTAGAGTCATTAAGCTACATCCAGAACAGGGTGGCCCTGTTTGTGTAGTCACATTTAAATACAAAAATAACTCGTTTAAAAGAAATATCACTAACATATACCGCCTATCCATAACAAGTGAGCTAAATGATTACACTAACAAGAAATCCTGGACGAAACTGTACCGGAAAGAACAACCACGCAAAGGGAAACAATCCACAGTCTTCCGAAAAGGGACTCCCGCTACCGGCAAAAAACAACCAAAACCCAAGAAGGCAGCCTCACAGGCAAGTAAAGAATGTATTTAAAGTAAATCATCTTGCATTAGCGATACTCTCCATTTGCTGCATACTGGGGTTCGCGCAAGCCCAGGTTCAGATTACTCTATTGAATCACTCGACAGGTATATATTTTGAAGATCTAGGCTAACTCGAAGCTGTAGCCATGAAATGGACTGTAGTAATCTATTGCAACATAACGAGTTTTTGTGGAAAAATAAAGGCTTTTGAGCAAGCGCAACTATACAAATTAAGAGCAGCCTGCATACAATCTTACAACAAGAGGTATAATCTTACAACGGGTTCATCTAATGGCGTTAATGAAAAATCAAACGTCGATAAGAAACAACGGGTTCAAGTTGGGAAAACACAATTCGAACACAATGTCATTAATAAATAACCTCATTAGGGAACAAGAGTGATAAATGCTACAGTTAAACGAAGCTCGAGCCTTTCAATTTACAAATAGAAAATAAAACAACGGACAGCATTCTTAAACTAGATAAAGCATCGAACACAGCCGATCTGCAAAAGCAACTAGCGATACTCAAGGACAATGAAGCACTGCCAGCGAAAATGGATCAACATGACATCCACCACTATAATCTCCTATTTAACCATAGGAATTTTGATCGTCTTCTTCGCAATATTTTATTATAAAAGCCAACTGGCAATACCAAGCCCACTTCCCCGACCAGAACAGGACGCATAAGTTAAACCACCCTTAAATTATCCAGTAAATCAAATTTGTTGCCGGGAAGTATGTTCAATTGGTAAATTGAACATGGTTGACAGCTACAACAACAACACAAAATTAATTATTTGGCTAAATATACCAAATGTTATTTGTTGTATTATTTTGAAACAAGGCTGCTAGGAAACTGTCGGTGCTCATATCTGTAACTAAATCTAGGCTTGTGGCCTTCGTTGCCATATAGACGAAAAAAAATGAAAATGACTTGTAGATTTTATTTCCTCGGGAGCGATGAGTTTTAAGGGTAAACGGATCAGCTAGATCGATACCAGTTTGTAAGATTGCTCTAGCGGTGGGGGTTACTCGGCAAAGTGGCAATTGACCCATGAGTTGCTGCTGAGCCTCAGGCCGATGTCGCCGGCATATGATGCATTGATGAATTACGCGTCTTATCAGGTTTCTGGCTCGGGGAATTAGAAATCTTTGGTCGATGATGGTCATGAGCAGCTTCGGTCCACTATGCAGGTGTTTAATGTGCAGTTCTTTCACTATTTTCTCGACTATTTGATGACCCGCTGGCAATATTACCGGATGCTTGGTATCATATGCTAAATTTGCATGCTCCAGTCTTCCGCCAACTCGCAAAAGCCCATGGCCGTCCTAAAATGGAAAAAACAAAATTAAATTAGAATTTATTGGAAATGGTTTTGAATTTTTTTATGGATTTAATTTCAATAATATATATCTTCTCTTGTATATCTCGGAATATTACAAACTTCGCCTCCTTTATCTCCGATACTCTCAATGAGTCAACCAGGCGCCGATAAGGTTCCATGATTTCTTTTTGCAACTGTAAAGCTGTTTCTAATATTTCTCCCGCTGACATCAAGTCATCCATATAAAAGTCCCGCTTCAGTATCTCGGAGCCAATTGGAAATACGGTCGCAAGTCGATCTGCAAGATAATGGAGTGACTGAGTAGCAAGGAATGGTGCGGCACTGTTACCATAGATAACTGTAGCAGGCGGAAGTGCTGGATTTTGGAGCTTGGATTTTCACGCCAAATAATCGCCGAATAATTTCATCGCCTGGTAATCGCGATCATTTGGTTGGATAACGATTTGGCGAAACATCTTTTCGATGATGGCCGATAGAACAAATCTATGCTTGCGGAATCGGATTAGGAATTATTTCCATATGTCCCAAATTTATATATTCATTCATAAAATGTAGGTAAGCTTCTCTGAGCTTCTCTGCAATCAAACTTTTTTCAAGCAAATAAAATCGTCGGAGTGCTGGCGAAAAGCTGTCAACAAGGTTTGATGGGCGATGGCTGCTGTTTCGCTCGACAAGGGTATCCTCCTTATGTGCCACCTTACCATCAGTCAATGCGTGAAATGGGTGTTCGCAACCAAGTAAGTTATTGATATGGGACGGCGCGATAAAGTTGGGATCCCCTAAAAAAAATCTTCAATCTCAATTTCGGATGTAGGGAGGACGTCTATCTTACGTCGTTTTGGTACAGTATAATTGGCTACCAAAGTTTGAGACTTAGATGGTTCAACAGAGAGGTTTAGTATCGGATGGTCTATTTCCTGTTGTGTGGTTGATTTGTGATGGACAGGTTGTGTAACCATACATGATGTTTCGGAATTCTGAGGCGAATTATTATTACACTTAAAATAGCTTTTTCTATTTTTACAGCGGGTTACGATATGTTCATCGCTTAAGCAATTAAAACAGCGATTTAATCTTTTGATTAGTTCTCGTCGTTCGATAATATTCTGGTTGCGGAATTTACGGCAAGTGAATAACTTGTAGTTCTCGTTAACGCACATGGGGCAAAGGGGATATGAATTTGGATTGTGGATTCGTTTTACTCCAGATTCTTCTATTGCATCAATTCTTTTGGTTAAGAATTTAATCCACGAATCGAACATTTTTACCAAGTGGGATGAAGAAGGTTTCGAACTAATTTTGGGTAGCGATAAAAAATCTCGGGTGTAGGTCAATTTGTTTTTTTCTGTCATATTTCTTAATAAGACGTTTCAACGATTCTATATAATTCGCATCATCTACGCGAAAGTGACATACAGACGAGTTGGCTGGACCACGTAACTGTTCTGCGCGGGTGACAGTGTCGTGTTCTCGTCCACGGTCGAAATGGAAATATCATGAAAGGATTGCCAATTCTTATAATTACCGTCAAAAGTGGGGAGCGATAGCCTTTGCAATTTAAAATCTGATTTGAAGTCGGTAAGCACAGAATTGTCCATGCTCTCCTCCAACTTCGTAGTGGGTTGAAGACTAATTTTGCGGATTAATGATTGGATTTTCGTAACCAGTGGGAAGTATTGGTCATCAAGGTCCTCCATCTCGGAAACCGCTTCGGAATCCAATTGGAACAGTTGATCTTCGGTGACGATAAACTGAATATATATATATATATATATATATATATATATATATATATATATATATATATATATATATATATATTGTAACGGATCAAGGTGCGAATCCCACTTGATGTCATTAAATCGACACCATTGAGATCCGCACCCCGATGGCGTTAACAGAAATCTTCTAGCAGAGGCCTTGCTGCGGTATGATAGCTGGATAGAGCTCAGGGTGAGGCGTGGGGTTTGCAAGGCATGCTTAGAAGCTTGATTAACCGCAGGAAAGGATAAGATGGGAAGGCGGGATCACTCGAACACGTCGGCACGCAACCGGACTTGTAACCATCACATCACGAAAAATCACAAAATAAATATTTTTAATTTGACAATTTTAATTAAATAAAATAAATAAACAAAAAAAAAAATGAAATTTGGAGATTTTTGAGAAGAAATACAACAATAAAATCTTACTTAACTTAACTAAATTCATAATAAAATCTTAAATAAATTCACAAAAAAAAAAAAACTTAAATAACAATAATTTTTGCACACTCACACACACAAAATAAATATAAATATAATAAATAAATAAAATTATAAACTTAACTAAATTTGTTTGGCCATTGATGTTGTTGTACCAGGCGATGATCAATATGGATATAACCATTTTCTTTCTCCTTATGTTTATCTTCGACCACAACGGAATTATTTACGGATTAAACTACCATTTCGTTTGATTGTAAATGTTGTTCGTCCTTGCAAACTAGAAAACCATCTTTGACAATGTTAGTTTTTCCTAGTTTGGGCAATTGATTGTTGCGCTCGTTTTGTTGCGATGCTGCTCATTGATTGTAAATTCGTGACAACAAATTTGGATTCATTAAGTAAATTTTGTTTAGATGTTGTTGTTGCACCCAAAATGACGTAAAATATGATCATGACATTCTCTTTCTCCGCATGTTTATTTTCGATAGTAATGATATTACAGGTATAACGGTGATTCCACCGTCTACATACGGATATTGCAACTTCAGTCGTCGAGAACGCCCAATTAATTAACGCATTGTAAATTTTCACATTATCATCAGCAGCGTGGTTTTGGTTTCATGCCGTGTCAGCGATCGGTAATTTCATCATATGATCGAATGTTTCGAGTTCATTTATTTGTTTGTCCGAAGTATTTACTTTGATGCACAAAATGTTTTCGCCACTTATTTTTTTTAATTGGAAAGATTTTCATTTTACAAAATATTTCCGTACAACACAATATTTTCACCAAAATTATCACAACAATTTACAAAATTTTATTATTCTAATTTAAAATGTTTTACATAAAAAAAAAAATTTCTTCTTAAAAAACTCATCAAAATTTCTGATCAGACTCCCCTGAATGACACAGAGCACGACTTTATATACCCACTCATTACCCGTTATTTATTTTGTAAACAAACAATGGAGGGGCAATGAGCAGGTATACAACATAAAAAAAATTAATTTTAAAATAATTTAAACAACAAAACAAAAAATTCTGGGGTGGACACATAAATAAATTTACCACAGGGGAACGAGCACAACAAGTCGCTCGTTACAATATATATATATATATATATATATATATATATATATATATATATATATATATATATATATATATATATATATATATTTATATATATATATATATATATATATATATATATATATATATATATATATATATATATATATATATATATATTAACATTGTAAACTTAAAAACTTGTAATATTTTTTTTGGTTATAACCACTAACAGTAATTTTTTTTAACATTTGCATTGAAATTTTAGTATTTCGAAATGCATGTGTGATAAAAAAATCGGTAAAAAAATGTGCAATGGAAAAGAAAAAAATGTCACTGAAAGACAAAAAATGTGTGCCTCGGAACAAAACAAGTGAGTTATTTTAATTCTTTGAAGAGCTATAAGCATTCACATGACTTAAGAAGTTGTTTATTGGTAAAAAATTACAAATGCTATTTAAATAGGTGGCAGTTAATTTCCAGATAAGTATATGACCATAATATGTGGCCCATTTTCATGACATTGACCTACATTAAGCTACAGTTTGTTATGCTTAGACTTATCCCTTCACTTATCCCAATGAGGGATTTATATATGTAAATGTATATATATTTATATATATATATATATATATATATATATATATATATATATATATATATATATATATATATATAAAAATACTATATATAAATAAAAGTTATATGAACAAACCAGCTGTGACTTTTATGCATGAATGAATCAGAAAATATTCAATTTTATTTTTCACTTCTCATATTATGGTTTTTACGGTTTTTCACAACACATATTATGCACGTGAGATATTCAGTGAAATGTGTATAATGCGACAAAGATGTTATTATACGATTCTTATTTTATCAATAATTTTTGGGGTATTTTAGCATATTTTTTGTATTATTAAAGCTAAATACGATAAGATGCTACTGTCTTATCTATATACGTTATGCACGTTGTTGATACGAGTAAAAAACAATTGGATCATTTCGATTGAATTTATCATAAAATAAATGTACATGTGAAGATGTGAAAATATATCAATCCAATTTTCATAAATTTTAAATGGAATACAAAAAATTTTAGATTCTCGACTTATAGCTCTCAACAAAATTTTAATAATAACATATACACTATCGTATATTTATATGCTTCACAATTTAGTTAAGTAAACAAATAACGAAACTTCAAAAAAATTAAATTATTAAAAATCAATAATTATCTCATATATAACTTTTATTTTTTTATATTTCGTATACTTGATAAATATTCCCAATTGAAAATGGGATAACTTTTTTTTTGGGAAAAAATTTATTTTAAATCATAAATTATTAAAAATTTAAAAAGTTTCTAAAGTTATGTTACCACAAAACGAGAAAAACGAAGAAAATTACAAGATATTCTGAAATTACTCATCCCTAAACTAAATTTCTTTTTATATAATATTATATATGAATATATATGTATGTACGGAGGGTAAATTACTCACATGGGATTTTATATATAATTTTACCCTTTCCAACAATTATTTTCTTATTTTTTTTTTCTTGGTACTTTCGCAAAACTTTCTAATGACTTTCTTATCTAATTCATTTATGTAAATGAGTTGATTCCCGATTTTTATTTCTATTTCTATATGAAGCAAAAAAATTAAAATAAAAATGTTGTATAAACTTTTTAATTTACCGAGTTAAAGTGCTTTAAAACGAAATATATATATTTTTTTTAAATACTTGTGCATTGAATAAAATTTGAAAAACATTCAAGTTTTTTTTTCTAATTTATAATTTACGTCTTTTAAAAAGTTGTAAAATTAAATTAATGTTTTTCGGGGATGTAAATTAAAATATTATTATTTTTAAAATATCAGCATTCGAAAGAAACAGAAACAACAGATTCCAATCTAAAACAAACAGACGCAATTAACAAAAATTTGGATAATTTGATTTATTTCCTAGAACATATTGAGCCTTAGCTGTCAGAACTCTTTTTTGGGTACCTCCCGAACAAATTTTCTGTTATATTTTTTTAATAACCCAGACTTTTCGGTCAGTTTAATAAAACGACCAAAAAATTTAGTTCATTATCATGAATTATTGGAATCTTTTGATACCTCTTAAATCGAACTTCCTTTAATTTTCGAGTTTTTGCATGATAGTTAGTTAGTTGGTTTTAGGTGGCCGCCCAACAAAAGGACGAGGCATAGACACATATCGTCCGTAGCCTTACCACAGAAATTGCTTCTCCGCACTACCCTAATAACCAATTTTAGCTTCTCACGAAGCAGTAGATTTCTAACGCTCAATTTACTGAGATCCGTTAGATCGCACAGGAGGTGAGCTCCCAAAAACTTGAGTCTGTTTTGAGACAGACTAGGACAGGTGCATATAATAAATGAAATTTTATTTCCTCCTCTTCTTTTTTAAGGAGCAATTTGCATGTAGCAAGTGGTACTTCAATGTCCACCTTGAACGGTAAGATGAGACAAGTTATACCTTGTCGCTCGAGTTCATCGGCTTTCATATTCCTCATAATATTGAAATGTCTTGGCATCCATATAAAAAGAATATTGAAATGTTCAGCCATCTCGTTAAGAGATGAAAGACAACTCCGGGCTACTTTCGACGTGATAAAGCCTAATTGTAAAACTTTAATAGAAGCCTGACTGTCCGTAAAAATGCCAATATCTCTTATAGATATTACATAATATTTCATCCAGTCTATGGTTTGCTTGATTGCTATAAGCTCTGCCTGAGAAATACTGCAATGATCAGATAGGCGGAAAGAAAGATCTACATTTAGTTCTTCGCAGAAAAAACCCATCCTCCAACCTTTCCATCAATTTTCGAGCCTTCTGTAAAAAAATTAATCCTGACTTTAAAACTGTTCCATCCACTCAGTCCTCTCTGGAAGGAACACCAGTTATAAATTTAACTTCGAGGTATGATGTCGAGATGGTGTAGTCGATAGATTTAGGGATTTCTTTGTTCGTTAGCAGCCACTAGCAGCCACTTCCTTAGCCAGGATATCCAAAGGGATGAGATAAAGAGAATCTCCAATGCTTGAGTAGGAGTGCTTCTAAGTGCACCACTAATACAAAAGGTAGCAGTTCTTTGCACTTTCATCAGCAACTTTTGGTTCGCCACTGTATTTAAAGCGGGCCACCAAACTGTAACTCCATATATTAGAACTGGTCTAACTACAGAGGTATAAAGCCAATGCACAATGTGAGGCTTAAGCCCCCATCCTTTTCCAATAGCATTTTTACAGGAGTAGAGTGCTATCGTATCCTTTTTCACTCTTTCCAGAATATTAGGCTTCCAGCTTTGTTTATTATTCAAAATGAATCCCAAGAATTTCACTTTATCTGTGATGTTCAAAACAACTCCATTGAGAGTTGGAGAGTCAAAGCGAAGAAGTTTGTACTTCCTGGAAAAAAAAACTAACTCAGTCTTTAGTGGGTTAACTGTAAGACCACAACTATTCATCCATTGGGTTAGAATGTCAAGAGCATTCTGCATAACATCACTGAGGAAACAACGATATTTACCGAAAGCGCCAACAACTTTAAAGCCAGTCCCTTCCAGGTTTAGTAACAGGTCATTTATGACCAAATTCCAAAGAAGGGGGGGGGGAGAGTAATACACCACCTTGCGGTGTACCCCTACTTATTTATAAACCTACGGATGGATGATACACCTAGATTCGCCGTTATGACCTTGCCCTTGAGCTTTTGATCAATCCAGCTTCTAAGTGTCACATCCACCCCCAAATTTGAAAGTGCTTGCGTTATCGCCTCTGGTTTGACATTATTAAAGGTGATATTCAATATCACAAAAGGTCACCAAAGAGAACTCCTTATATTCGAGGGACTTCTCTATAGTACATAAGAGGGAATTGAGATCAGTTTCCACCGATTTCCCCTTAATGTATGCATGCTGAGACGCTAAAGCATTGCAGGCTCGATTGTGCCTTTGAGGTAAGCCTCTATATGTCTTTCTATAATTTTCAAAAATAAGAAGATCAGCTAATAGGCCTAAGGTCTTTGGTATTGCAATGAGAGCGTTTTCCCGCCTTTGGTATAAAAATTACATTCACTTCTGTTCATTTCTTTGGAATGCGACATAGTTCGAGGATACTTTTGAAAATTACCTTAAGCCAGGGTACAGTTAAGTCAGTGGTTTTCTAAATATTGGCAGGAATAATGCCATCCAAGCATGCAGACTTGAAAGGCTGGAAACTGTTTCATGACAACTCTCAAACTGAAGAACTCTGAACTGTTTTCATGATAACTCATACAAACTCTGGCGTCTTTGAATTTAACTTGAAGCATAAAAGTGTATTCAATTAACATCATATGCAAACCTTGCAATGAGTTTACTTGTTGGTGAAAAACGACCCAGCATTATTATGGACCTACCAGATCCATATGGATGTATTTAAACCTTGATGATGGCGAAGAAAATAGTCCATGTTGAGTCTTTGTATGCTTGTGATTTTTCTCTTTTTGACATGATAAACAATTTATTGGTTAACTCTTCACGTCCAGATTCCATTTTGGTCAAAAATAACGTGTAGATATAAGTCTTCGTGAAGTACATATTCCGGTGTGTGAAATATTGTATAGTGTTTCGAAAACCACACGTCTTAATGGTTGTGGAATGTATACTCGATGATTTGTTGTTTAAGTTTCGCAGTATAATTCGCAACCAGCGATATTTAAAAGTTCAAGTTTGTACTTGGTACTTGTAGTTTTTGATGGGTTTATCAGAGTTCTCAATTAATCGTCCATACGTTGTAAATCTGATACATTTTGTAAGTCAGATATGTAGCTGATTAAGGAGGCAGTCTGTGGGTCACATGCTCGTGACAAGGTGTCTGCGACCACATTGGTTTTACGTGAAATGTGTCGAATATCCGTTGTAAATTGGGATATACCGGGTGTTTTTTTATGCTGAAACTTTCAAATATCTCGGGAAATAAGCAATCTACTTATAGTAGCTCTCCCTGTAGGTGGGGCGAGGGGTAACTTTAAAATTAAAATAATAATCCCTATTTTTTATTGCAGATTCGAATTCTCTAACTAAAAATAAGTAGGTAGGAAAGTTAATTTTGGCTGAAATCGACTAACCGGAAGTGGCAGAATTTTTATTTGTTTTTTAAAATTATTTTTTTCTTTTTTTTTTTTTTTTGTTTATTTTTTTAATACAACATTTTTGCACTCATCAGTTTTTTCATGAATGCTGCACTTTTTGAAATATTTACAAAACTCGAAGAACTCCCTATGGAAGCAGCCACTTCCGGTAAGCCGATTTCCGCCAAAGTTAACTTCCCTATTTACTTATTTTTAGTCGGAGAATCTGAATCTGCAATAAACAATAGGGTTCCTATTTTCATTTCCAAGTTAGCCCCAACCCACCTACAAGGAGAGAAAGGGGTTTTTAATTTTATCATTAATGTATTTCCCCCTAAGAATGATGAAATTTTGAGAATTGATGAGTGCTTATTTTCCGAGATATTTGAAAGTTTCAGCTTAAAAAAAACAAAAGGTAAAATCCAAATGTCCCGTTTGTCGTGAACTACGATCCGTTTTTGTAAGTATGGCGTTAATCAGTGGCTTTATGGTCAGTGTAGACTGTGAAAATTCGAACTTCTACAAAATATCTAAAGTGTTTAATGGCTAAGTAAAAAGCTAACATTTCTGTGGCGAATGTTAAGTATTTCACTTCTGTATTACTGAGTTTCTAAGAAAAAAATGCTAATGGTTCCCATCTACCTCTATTATATTATTGCAGTACTGCTGCTAGACTATATATATGTATGTGTATATATGTGTATATATATATATATATATATATATATATATATATATATATATATATATATATATATATATATATATATATATATATATATATATATATATATATATATATATATATATATATATATATATATATATATATATGTATATATGTATATATGTGTGTATATATGTATGTATATATATATATGTCTACGAAATTTAACAGACAAAGGAGCTAGATAGTAGAAAAGTATGCGCCTCCACGTGGCAGGGACGGAAACAGGTACATTTAAACCTGGCTAAGCATACCAAGAACAGGAAAAAAGTCCAAGCACGACGGCGCGAGAATGTATATAGGCTAAGCCTGGGTGACATTCTCACGCAATAACACGTCAAATTATAACAATGACAATGACAGTACTGCTGCTACGGCAGAACTAGAAGCGTCGCTTGTAATAATAAACCGAGTATCCTCGATGGGGTTTGTCAACAATGTTGCATTGGCAAGTGCGCTTTTCACTGTGATGAATGAGTTATTGTATTCTTCAGGCCAAGAAAAATGTCTGGTTGTTTTTGGCTTTTGGTTCAAAAGTGCCAAATGAGCGTGAATGGGGTTGAGAAATTCGGATAACCATTTCAACGAATTTTTAAGTCGATCAGATTGATGTAGGTTGTGGAAACTGTTGTTTGGCTTCTACGCACTCTGGTGAAGATTTTATGCTCTGTTCGGATTTGTGATGGCTGAGGAATTCAAGTGTTGGAACGCCAAAGGCACATTTGGATGTTTTTATTTTGACATCGAACTCTGCAAGTCTTTAAATACTTGAGTTAAATGACTGATGTGTTCCTCATCAGATCTGCTTGCTGCCAATACATGTTGTCAATATAGACGAAAACGGAGTCAGGATGTTTTAATACTTCATTCATGAAGTATAAAAAGGTTTGCGCTGCATTCCGAGGACCGAAAGGCATTCGTTTAAATTCGAATAACCCAAATGGGTAAGTGATGCCGTTTTCGGCACGACTTCGGTTGCTACTGGTATTACATGATACGCCATGATTAAGTCAATTTTTATAAAAATGTTGCTTCCTTGCAGATCCACTGAAATATATGTATATGTGTTATCGGATAACGATCCGGTACCGTTATGGCATTAAGTCAACAATAATCTCCACATGGATGCCAATATGTTCTTTCTTTTTTATATACCATGTGGAGTGGTGAAGAAACCGGAGAAGACGATGGTTGACATTTGTCGAGTTCGGCCATGTGTGCAAATACATTTTGTACCTATGTTTGGTTGGATCCGCAGTCGACGTGTTTTTGAAAAAGGAAGTCGTCCATTGGATATGATATGATGAAGCACGTTATGTCGTACTGGATTGTTGTATGTAATTTGGAGATTCGGTAAAGGAGAAAAACTTCTTTAACAAGTTTGATTATCAACGGAAACTGTCATTGCATTGATAGTTAGTCGAGTAGCTGAGTCAAGAATTCATCTATCACGCAGGTCGACTATTAAACCGAATTTTACTAAAAAATTGGCACCGATAATTGGTCGGTCTACTGATGTGAGTACGAAAAGATGATTGAAGCTGCGCCATAGATCTATAACGACTGTAATGTCGAAAACAAGATTGGATCTGGAGATCTATTTCCTTTGAAATGTTTGTAAGGAATTACGAATATAGCTGCTCCTGTATCCACTAGAAAATAAAAATTACTGTTTCGATCTCGTATAAAAAGGGGACGGTTCAGGTTCAAGGCGCACGGTGTAATACACTTATCTGCTCGTTTACCATATTTATGGTGGTACCAGCAGAATCTGTGCAACATGAAATTGCTTTAACTCCTTGGTCTGTATTGTCGCGATTGACTAAATTGCGGACTTTTTGAACGACTACGTTTTGAAGTGGCATCCGGTCCGCCTTGATTATCTGTTCTGATATTGGTTTGCCTTCAGATCCCATCAGTGAAATTTGGTTATGTTTTGGTTTTCTTCTCATCCATAATCTTCTCACTATTTCGCCGCTGATAGAGTCACCCGCTAGCCTTTTCATGGCCCTGAAAACCTCGGAAGGTTAATACACACCTATATCTTTACGATCTATGAGTTTCTTTAGGCGTTTTTCCCGTTGAGCATACCGCTCAACTATCGCTTTCTTCAGATCAGAAAATTTTTTGTCGTCAGGTGGAGGATCTATTTTATCAGATATGGAGTCGAAGGCATCAGTAGGTAGCGCAAGTGCTGCTGTCAGGAATTTTGTTGGATTTTAGGAGCATTATCACCTTCTTCGTCTGACCGAACCATTTTTGGTTCGATCCCAAGTGCTTATAAAAAATATTTTTCTTATTTGTTTTGTCGGTTAGAGAGTTTTCTTAGTTGCTAAACGCTTGATTTTCTACGTTCCATGATATACGCAGTCAAACGATCTTCAATGGATCCAGAACTATCACCCGCCATGGAAAACAGATAGTTATAAAGTTTTTTACGCCATATGACCTTTTGTTGCTTTGGAATTAAAATAAGGAAAACATGACTGAAAATATATGCCGCAAATAAATTCCGCGAAAATAAAAAAAAAATAAAATAAAGCAAATAATTTTAATGTAAATTCGCGAAGTGCAGCGGATACAGCCAATTAGTTACCATATTAATATTTGGTAGGAAAGACAGTTAGTTGAACTTCGGCTTTACAATAAATAAATCAAACAAAAAATTATGGGTTCAAAACTATTTGGCATAATTAAATTTTAATCTTTCCTTAGCATTAATACCAACGATTTAAATTATGCTTAAGGAAAAACATAAATCTACAGAAAACAGCATCAATCTTGAAAACAATAAAAATTTTGGTGGCACGTACTATGCAAGGGGGATTCAAAACACACTATATAATTATTCGTATGCCTTTAGGGTAAAATTAATTAAAATAAAACAATAATTAAAACTTAAAACCCATTAAATCGTTAATAAAAATCAATAGAATTAAGAAAAATAATTTTCTTTTGCTAAATTTCTATTAATTTTACATCTTATTATAAGACAAAACTATATATGTTTGTAACTACATAATACATATATTATAGTTATTATGTTTTTTTTTTGTATATACATCTAAAAAAATAGAATTTGAGATAATTCTCAATGACAGATTATAAGTATAATTGAAAAACAGACATACATACAGAAGATGGCGAAAAAGTCATATATTTTTATCATGTATAAGGCAAGAAAAGTAAAGATTTTCCTCCTTTTTTTTTTTGTTTTTAAACTCAATTCTTTTACAAAAAGCAAATTAAAAAAAATCTCGTATAATAATTTTTTATTATAAGAGGATTATACTATTCTTCAATTATGTTTACACAAACAGTTTTTATGTAGACTTATCTAAGAAATAACTACATAAAAAAAACATAAAATCCACTTTAGAAAATTCCGTTATAATTAATTTTCTGTTTCCGTTTTCGTTTGTTTTTCTAGGCACAATTACAACAAAATCAAACTAAATTGCTTACGGGTCCAGATAGTCCTACAACGATTCAATCATTAAACGGACAAACAATTCCAAAAATTGAACAAAAACCGGTCGAATGTAATCTATGCCATCGAAAATTTAAAAATATACCTGCCCTAAATGGCCATATGCGATTACACGGGGGTTACTTTAAAAAAGATTCCGAAACAAAAAAATGCGAAAAAAAAGAAAGTCAAGGTCCACCGCTACAAACGGCCAGTGTTGGTGTGCGTGCACTAATCGAAGAAAAAATCATAAGTAAACGAAAAGATATGAAAGGGGCATTTGTTGTGCCGGCCCCGCCAGCATTAGCGGGACGTAGAATTTCGGACGTAGATAATTTTAAAACTCCAAATAATAATACGACCACCACAACCACCACAACAACAACAACATTAAATCATTTTCAAATTACATCGACACCTGGAAGTGTTGCGGTTACCGTTTCTCAACCAATTAGTACGAACGCATTAATTCAAGTTGGGAACAATACAAATTTATCGAAAACATTGACAACTCAAAGTACATGTATCGAAACGAAAGATGCCACATTGATTGAACTATTAAAGCGAGGAACTAAAGTTGCAGTTAAACGAACATGTTCGGATCCAGGCCAAATTAATGGAACGACGGTACAAAATGCTACTGTTGTATTGCCATCAAATGGACCATTTTCTAATCCATCGACACCTACTTCTTCCCCACCTCTGGCTTTATCGTTATCGGGATCAGATTCAGCCCCACTAGCATTAACCATTTCCCAAGCTCCGTCCGGTGGCGGGGATGTTTTCACATTAGCCTACTCCACTGATACTGCGGCAGCAACATTTTTCGGTGAAAATGATGTTTATGGAGTTCCTGATACAGCAATGCTCCTTCAAGCTGTTGATACTATACAAGTAAGTTTTATTTTATTGTAAGCTTTTAAGAAATGTATTTTTATGTTATTGTGTTCTTTTCCTAGTTACTGCATGATACGTCAGCCTCAGACCAATTGGACGATATTGCATCCTTAAGTGATTATACAATAAATGAAAATGGTTCACTTACGGAAAGTGTTCAACTGTCACAAAATTTCACCCCATCACGACAATTACAAGCAGTTTTAAATTCACCGTTACCTGAAAGCTTAGCTGAATTTAGTACACTTCATTCCAAAGATTATGTTTTATATGGTTGTACTAGTAATGACTCGCCAAAAACACAATCAACCAATTCACCATTACCATCACCATTGGCATATCCTACACCACCAGCCAGCCACGAAGCCGTTGCCCAAGCATCACCATTTTTAGATGAATCACATCATTTTTCGGACGCGAGTACATTTTTTGATGATAAGCGATCGAATTTCCTCGACGACAATAGTGCGCATTCATTTTTTAAAGAGAACGTGTCTAAAACAGCGTCTGAAATGACGGATAATGAAAAAATTTTAAAATTAAAAAATGAATTGTTCAACGAAAGCAAATCTGTGTTACTAGAGGGTAGCTCTTTTTATCAAAATCAGAAAAACCTTTTAAACGATAATAATTCGATGTTTAATGCGAAAATCGATAGTAGTCCGCTACCATTGAACACAAGTAATTTTGGTTCGCAAAGCTTATCATTTCTCGACGAACCGCAAAACTATTTGGACGATGGTCGAAATACATCGTCACCATTGTCGGCCGCGTTTTTCACCGCAACAATGTCCAGTGCTGAAGAAGTAAAAGAAGCATTAGAAGAAGTTTTACCAAATGAAAATTTACACGATGAAAATGCTGATGAAAATGATATCGATTTATATTACCTTCCGTCATTATCGTTGCAATCCCAAATGATGCCAAATTCTGATGATCCATTACTATCATCGTCGCCAAAAGATTTTACACATCATAAAGCTCAAACGCAAAAATTTGATTTTACTATATTTTCTCCGCCAAGTGCCAAAAAATCGAAAGTTGGGTCATCAGAAAATAACGAACAACAATTAAGTCAACAAATAATCATACAACATCAGCAGCATGTTCAATCGCAGCAACACATAATAAATGCTCAAAAATTACTTAATCATGGTAATAATAATATTATAATAAATAAAATTCCATTAACCATACATACCACCGAAGAAATAATTCCAACAAAAGACAGCGAGGTATTTTTAAGTCCAACGTCGATAGCATCGTCGACCCCGTCCCCAAAAAATATTGCACAACAACAGCTACAGTCCCAGCAGCAACATCACCAGCACCAAAATCACCATCAGCATCATCAACAACAACAGCAGCATCAGCAGCCGCCACAACAAAATTCATGTACAAACGCCTATATAAATAAAAAAAGGCATCTGAACGAAAATTATCGGCAAAATAATAAATTTAAATCATTTCTACGTAAATTTACATCATCCTACAATCATTATACACCAACACCGATATTAGATCCAGAACGTCATGCGCCCGGCATATTTGCTAATTTAAATTATAAAAACGAGTGTATGAACGAAATTAAAGAATTAACCGAAATCGATTTTTATAGTATAAAACCGAAAATAAATGTTGGTTGTGATTATCAAGCGGCCATACCATCATGTATCCAAAAACCAAATTGTGACTTTTATCAATCAAAAGATATGCTTACGTGGAATCCATCGATTGTGAAAAACGAAAAAGCATTACAAAGATATTTAGACTTATCAAAATCATCGGCGGTACCTCTTGGTAGTCATTCGGAGGAGACCGCATTAAAAACATTACTAGAAGCTCAGGGTGAAATTCATGTGGCTATAATGAGCTTATTACAATCATCGTCGACTGAATTACATCAACGATGGTCACCAAAAGAAATGGACATATTTTTGCATGGCCTTGAAATGCACGGAAAAGATTTTTATAAAATTGCAAACGACGTAAGTATATTTCAATTATGCAACGAACTATTTATCATTGTTTTTCAATTTTAACATATTTAGTTAACAAGTAAAACAACGGCTGATTGTATACAATTGTATTATTTTTGGAAGAAATTATGTCTGAACTACAAAGTAACGCATCTAAAACAGAAAAACTCGCAGTCAACTCAGTCCGATGTGTTAATCAGTAGTAACAGTAATCTAAATAGTTTATTCGACACAGTTTCGAATTACAATACAGATAACGATATAACAATCAATCATACATTAAATATTCAATCATTGCATAACAATCAAAGTAATAATAATAATAATAATAATAACAGCAACAATGAAATACGATCACACATATGTGAAATGCCTGATTGTTCTGCGGTATGTATATAATATGCGTTAGAAAACTATTTTATAGTAATTTTGGTTTTCTTCTCAATTCTAGAGTTTTACATCAAAAGCTGCACTACATGGTCACACTCGACTGCATTGTATTGGTAAAACAAATAATCTGGCATCATCGGGACTGGTTGCACAAATTAATAACGGTAATCTCGTGCCAAAGGATGATTTTCCCTGCAAGGTGTGCGGCAAGTAAGATTCCCTATCCTTTTTCTGAATCATTTTTTTTGTTTTTTTTTTTTAGTTTAATTTTCATTAAAATTCATTTAACTGTCATATTAACTTCCCAGTCAAATGTATTAAACTAATTTTTTATGTGAACTAATTTTTCGGTGATATAAGAAAATATTATTTTGAAGCTATGTAATCAAAGTTAGAAGGGTACCCAAAACATTTTTAAACTGACAGAATTATGTTTCAACAAACCATAGTAACCATTACAAGTCAAAAACGGCGGTTTAAATGATCATGATCAAAAAAGACAGAACTGAAAGCGATAAAGGAAGCCGCGAACTGGTAAGTAAGGGACTACCGCTCTTTATGATTACGTTTGACAATAAAGAAAACATCCAAAAGATATATAATATTCGGGCAATTCAAAACATGAGAGTAAGAATAGAGCTAATGAGGAAGAATACTTCAAAGATAGTCCAATGCAGAAAGTTGTAATCATACCCAGAAATATTGTGGGCGTGATGCAAGATGTGTCCAATGTGCTGGTAAGCATCTTACGAGCATGTGTACATTAGACAGAAAAATTAGAAACCGTGCAAGATATTCTGAGCAAAATCAAAGAAACCCTGGTACAACAAACCAACCGAAAAATAAGGGATTATACAATCTACGAGGTAACGCATCATATGCAGAAGTTGCTAAAAATTGAATTAACCAAAAAAATAAATAATACTGGCCAATTTCAAATAGATTTCATCAAAACCATAGAAGCTTTAAATAAAAAACTTGACAAGCAAGCTGAAATAAATAAACTTATATTTGACCAATTGAAAACTCTATCATCGCAGTACTCCAACGTGAATAAAAATAAAAATTAATTTACAAACGCTGAGAATAGTAATATGGAATGCAAATGGGCAAGAAATATTCCTAAACACGCAAAAAATTGCTGAGCAAGAAATATTCCTAAACACGCAAAAAATTGACATATGTTTAATTTCTGAAAGCCATTTTAAGCCAAACTACATGGATACAGTTTCTACCATGGTTTTCATCTAGCAGAAAGGGCAAGAGGAGGATCTGCCATTTTCATTAAAAATAATATAAAACACCAGGAAGAAATGAAGGTTAAAACTGAGTCCATGCAAGTGACAACAAGCACAATTCAAACTAAGAACAAAGATGTAAGTATCTCAGCTGTATACTGTCCACCACTCTATAACTTAGAAAAAGAAGAATACGAAGAACTTTTTCACTCTTTGGGACGATGGTCCATTATTGGCAATGACTGCGCCGCAAAAAACATTTTTTGAGCTCCAGAATTACAACACCAAAAGAAAGAACGGTTTAAAGCAGCGAAAAAATTAAAATTCGATTTTCAATCTGGTGGCGCACCTACTTACTGGCCAACAGATCTAACCAAAACTCCTAATCTTTTAGATTTCTATGTAACAAAAGGAATACCTGACAACTACATACGAATGGAAAATAATGAAGACCTTACATCAAATCACTCTCCTGTTATCATGACATTAAGCGAAACTATTATTCAAAAATAAATACCACCAAGATTTTAAAATAGGAATACCAATTGGAACCTTTTTCGTGAATTGTTAAATGAAAATATCAAACTGCAACTGCCAATAATAAGATCTATGCACGTTAAAGAAGAAATTGACAGACTTATTGAAAATATACAGCAAGCAGCGTGGCAGAGCACTCCACTCGAACCTGCAAATAACATTAGAGGTACAAATTATCCACTCGAAGTAAGAGAACTGATGGCTAAAATACGTAAAGCACGTAAGTTCTAGCAAATAAATCGAGCTGCAGCTAATAAAACCGAGCTTAATAACTTATGTAAAAAGCTGAAATCTATTATCAGGAAAGTTAAAAATGAAACAATATAATCATATTTATTTTCACTTACTGGCCAAAAAGACACTGAATACTCCCTATGGAAAGCAACAAAATCGATCAAGAGACCAAAAAATTTAACAACACCTATTAGAAATGATAACGGTACGTGGGCTCGTAGTCGTAAGCAAAAAGCGGATCTGTTTGCGAGACATCTCGAAGAAACGTTTCAACCACTACCCAGACAATCTGCGAATGAAAATGTTAATTTTGTACACAGATTAAATGAGCTTGAAATACAAACTGTAACGCTCCGTGAGTTTAAAGAAGAAATAAAACATTGAAATCCAAAAAAAAGTTCCTGAATATGATTTAATAATTGGGCAAATTATAAAGGAACTACCAGACAAAGCAATAAACAAACTTCTGCACATAATCAATGCTGTGTTTAAATTAAGATACGTTCCAAGGCAGTGGAAGGTAGCAGAAGTGATCATGATTTTAAAGCAAAACAAAAACAGTAACGATATAAAGTCATTTAGATCAATATCTCTACATCCTACTATATCGAAGATATTTGAAAAACTACTTCTCAAGAAGTAGTGCTTATCAGTTTGGATTCAGAGAAAGATATTCGACTCTAGAGCAAGTTCACAGAATCACAGATATTATAGAACCTAGAAACAAAAAATATATGTTCAAGTGTCTTCTTGGATGTAGCGCAAGCATTTGATCGTATATGGCACAAATGATTAGAGTACAAGTTACATCGAGATCTTCCCAAACAGTATTATGAAATCCTAAAATCTCACATAACCGACAGGCATTTCCGTGTAAAATATGAAGAATTTTCGGATCTAAAGAAAATTTCAGCAGGAGTGCCGCAAGGAACCGTTTTGGGACCCATCTTATACCTCCTGTACACACGAGACGTACCACCAATGAAAGAAACAACCATAGCTACATTTGCTGATGACACAGCAATTTTGACAGTTGGGAGTAATGTAACGCAAGCTCAATGAAACAAAATCGGTTCATGTGAATTTTACTAATAAAACAAGCTATGTCAGTATATCAATCGTAATAAAATCTAAACAAGTACCTTATGCAAATACAGCAAAAGCTAGGGATGATGCTAGATGCCAAACTTAAATGGAAAGAACTTGTCTAAAAGACAAGTTCTTTCCATTTAAGTTTGGCATCTAGCATCATAAGACAAGTAATTAAACATCAAATACAGGAAAATGTATTGGCTCATAGGTAGAGACTCTGAACTATCTATACATAATAAATTGCGCCTATATCGGCAAACTCTGACATCTGTGGACTTACGGAGTACATCTTTGGGGCTGAACTAAGAAAACAAGCGTTAAGATAATTCAGACGCTCCAAAATAAAGTACTTCAGAATATTGTAAATGCCCCGTTAAAATGAAGACATTCGAAATGAAGACCTGCATTGTGAATTAAAGATGGAAGACATCAATGAAGTAATTACAGTTTATGCTGCCAAACAGTATTCACGCCTTCAACAACATGAGAACATCGAAATACGTCGTATGCTGGACTGTCCTATAGCACAGTCCGATAGCGAAACGAAAGTTACAGGGGAGTACGTAAAGTCAAAATTACATATTAGTGAGTACGTTAATACCGAAAGTCTGGCAAATACAGCGTTTCCAAAGAAAATAGAAAGTGGTTTAAACCAAGATGCTAAAACTGTAAAACAGTCATTTCGCAAACAAATGCAATTTTCCGTTCAAGAAAGAGAAAACGGAAAATAAACAGGCTTTGTTATCAATTTTTGCGGTAATGAAACAAATATTTATGATAAGCGGTATATTGATTCCGGCGCATCAACGCATAGCATATAATATGCAAATTATTACAAATTGTTCCAAATTGTGAACACCTAAAGAAGTTGTCATGGCTAACAATGAGAAGGTGCCAGTCAACTGTAAAAGAACATGCAATTTGGACATTATCGTTGATAGTAAAAGGACAACTGTTATAACTGACATAATGTATGTGCCCGAATCATCTTACTTTCAGTGGGTCAGATGACAAAAAATGTATGAAACAATTGCAAAAATCAGCGGGCATAGACATTGTCGAACCAAGTGACAAAAATGACATTTGCGTCGTTTGTTGTAAAGGAAAGCAGTCAAAATCATAGTACGGCAAATCAACTTCATCATCGAGCTATAAATTGGAGTTGGTTCATGCAGATGTGTGGTGATCTTTGGAAAAAAAAACTGTTAAAGGATCGCGTTATTTTTTCTCCTTGGTTGATGAATACTCGCACAAGACGTTCGTTTACTTCTTAAAATCCAAAGATGAGGTAGTGTGTGTTTTCAAAAGGTTTAAAGCATTTGTCGAAAATCAATGGAGAAAAACTAAAGGTGCTGCGGACAGAACGGTGGAGAGTTTTGTAACAAACAACTCAAGAGTTTTCTTCAAAGTTCAGGGATTCAACACCTGTCGAAAAAACGAGGTGACTTCTGTTAGATTCTGGTTTATCGAAACGTTTTTGGGCCGAAGCGGTCAATACTGCTGTTTATTTAATCAACCGCTCGCCGACAAAGGTGTTATCAGGACAGATACCAGAAATGGTGTTGATAGGAAGACAACCGAATTTGTTGAACTTGAGGGTTTTTGGATCAAAGACTATGGTACATGTGCCAAAACAAAAGTGGAAAAAGCTAGCGATCCATCAGCACAACAATGCATGACGGTTGGCTATTATGAAAATCAAAAATGGGTATCGTGTGTACTATCCAGCAAATGATACGATTTTCTCAGCCCGTGATTTTATTTTTGATGAGTCCTGTAAATATTTCAACACCAATGTAGATGGCCAATTTTTCCAAATGTTAAATAATGAACTTATTCATTCGGAACGTATTTTTTACCGTTGTCAAATGAAGTTAGAGATGATGACAGGCCAATCGATATAGATGAATGTTTCAGTGATGAAACGATTGTTGACGCACTAGTAACTGATTTTGATAGCGATTATTGTCCAGACATTGCAGTAATTCAGAAAAGTGAAAGTCAGCGGTCAGAAAGGACACCAAAATCAAACAGGCAAGAAGATTTCGTTTATTCGGCAATTGAGTTATCGACGAATGATCCGCTTAGTGTTGAAGAAAAATTGAGTTGATGTGATAGTAATTCGTGACGACAAGCTGTGGAAGATGAATATGGAGCAATTATGGCAAATGAAACATGGACTTTGTGCAATCTTCCGAGCAAAGGTAAAGCGCTCAAGTTTAGGTGCTTAAAACCAAATTAAAAATTATGTTTCAGTTCAATACAAAGCTCGGCTCATGGTTAAGCGTTGTTCCTAGCGTAAGTGTCTGGATTATGTGGAAACGTATGCACTAGAAGGCTATTTAATTGGCTTTTCAATGTGATATGAATGTTGAGCAGATGAATGCAGAGTCTGCGTTCCTTTAAGGTGAATTGAGGGAAACTATATGTTACAACCAGAAAGATTCGCGGATGAAATAGAGAAAGTTTGTAAATTGAACAAAGCGCTTAATGGATTAAAACAAGCCGGCAACTGGCACCAAAAGTTGAAAGACGAACTCATCAAACGTTTTTAAATGAAAGATATTGGACAAGTTCAAATCATTTTAGGATTCGGAATTACAAGGGAATTTTATTGCTTGATCAACAAGATTACATCACCAGAATTTTGGAATAATTCAACACGTCTCATAATCTAATCCTGTTGCGATACCAATTGACAAAAACGGCAAGCTAGACAAAAATATGTCACCAACCAGCAAAGCCGAAATGAAGGACATGCCGCAAATTCCATTTCAAGAAGCGGTAGGCAGCCTTCTGTATTTAGCTTAGGGTACGCGACCTGATATTGCCTACGCAGTAAATTTAGCGTGTCGTTTTTTCAATAATCCCGGCAAGCAACATTGGGTTGCAGTGAAATGAATTTTTCGTATTTTGGAAGGCACAGTAAGCTGGAATATTGGAAATCAGAATTGGAAAACATTACTGGATTTAGTGATGCAGACTGGGCGAGTGATCTTGATAAAAACAAATCCACCACTGGTTATATTTTTTCTCAAAGGCGGTGGAGCAATAACATGGCCATTAAGCAAGCAACAAATTGTTGCTCGTTCTTCAACTGAAGCCGAATATATAGCTGTCTTGGCAACCTGTCAAGAAGTACTAAAGCTTCGAAAATTGGACGAGGAACTCAGCAGACCGACTGCGATTCCCATCAGTTCAAATGATCAAATCAGTTCAAAGGGACTTTGTTAATCCAAACATCAACAACACCGAGAAAAAAAGGGACTCAAACTAGTATAAATTCATTTGGGAGTGTTGGTATATCTTGTTTTAATCGTCAATCGCCACCACATATATGACCCGCCGATAGATTTACTCTTGAAAATTCCATGCTTAAAGTAAATTTAGCTTTATCTTTTGCTTAATGCTTAATCTTTTTTAACCTACCTTTAGCAATGTTTCTTGACATAAGAATATTCTACTCGATTGTTAATTCTGTTGGGCGAAACCTTAAAGGTATAAAAATGTGGCTCAAGCACACATCCTTTTGTTTTGCTAAATAACACAGATTTGTGGTCTTTCCTAACTACAAATTTTCTTGTTACTAAATATTGGTAAAATTTGAAAATCTTACAAAATACTGCGAGTCCTTCTTTTTTTATCACGTTGAATTGCTGTCTACTTTTTGATAAAGTTCTACTACAGACTGGAATTGGGTTTTCTGAACCGTCAGCAGTTATACGAGAAAATGTCCCTTGGTAATTTGAAGCACCATTTAAATGAACGCTCTCACTTTAGGGACGTTGGATGACACTGGCGTTTTGACAATCGCGTCAATACGTTCTAACCTAAATACTGTATCTCATCTTTAAAAATTTAACACTAACCAATTTGAAGCTTGAACCCTGTCCCTGTTTTTTGGGTAATGTGGGCGTTGTAGCCACTAGCACCGCGATCTTAAAGATCTTTTGTGCTTAAACCCTTATTAATCAAATGTCCAGTCAACATTCAGGCTCTTGATAAACCCAACAATATCTCTAGACGATACATGAATCATATGGTCTAGGCTTATTATTTTCCCACCTAAATGTTCAAGTCGTTGGTGGAAAATCGCTGCACATTGGCACAGGTCCTGTTCCGCTGATTCTTCTTCGATATTACAGAAGCGACAAGCATCCTTCGCACTTAGACCTACATCCTGAAGATGATATCTTAGAGGAACATGGTTTGTGAGGAAGCCAGTTAGTAGCCTCAATTTAGGCTTACCAAGTACGAGGAGTTCTTTTATGGTGAAATAAACCTCTTCGTTTTTCGTAGTCCTGGAATTCTGCGCAAAAATAGGACCTTTCAATATTTTCCAAGCGTTTCGTCGTTGTTCTAAGGTGTGCCTTAGTGACAAGTCATTTGCACCCTCGTTTCCCTCGATTCCAGTATGTCCTAGCCGCCACAAAAGTGTTATCTTATTTGTGGTCGCCACTTTTGTAACTGCGTTATGATACTCCCTCACCAGTTTTGATTCAATGGTTCCTAAGAGCTTTAAGGCCGCTTGATTGTCCAATACAATAAAAACATTAGTGCTATTTAGGCCCTTTTAATAGGATTTAATTGGCAATGCCTATTCTGGCACAAAGTTCTATGGTGGGCACTTCTTCTTGGAAAATAGTAGCATTGGATTACAAGGACTTGGAAAGGGCATTTCCAATCCCGAATATTCTTACTCTTGCTTCGTCTACTGTTTTGTAACCGCCTATGTACCATACCATACCGGCAACAAAACACGGAAGGGCTTATCGAAATTCAGTTTGGCTGGCATACTGTCGGAAGGCATTCTAATGGAATGGTTTGCCTGAAACTCCCGAAGGATTTTCAAATGGTGAATCATATTGCGTGGTTGAACATTTTCTCCTGCTTGCTTCCTCAAAGCTGTAATTGCAGCTTCCTTTTTGGCATGCAGGTTCAATGGAGCCAGTCCTAGGAGCATCTCCATTGCAGCAGTCGGGCATGTTCTCATTGCTCCCGTAATACCGAGGCAACCATACTTAGGAATGCTTGTATGGCCTTCTCGACAGTTTTAGGCTACCACAATATTGAAGCTAATGTGACCATGGGTCTAATGATTGTTAAAAATTACCAATAGATCATTTTTGGTTGTAAACCTCAGGTTCGTCTATAGAGCCTCTGACAGGCCCAGAATGCCTTTGTGGCTCTAATCTGAACCTTGAGTATGTGTTGTTTCCCTGCCTCTGTTGAAAAATTATTTTCAAATTCCTTAAATATTCTTGGAGATTCCTGCTAGTGATTACAATAGCATCTATATAATTAACTAATCCGGGGACTTCTAATAATAATTTACAACTCCTGCTGGAAAATTCCAGTAGCAATACCGTATAACAACTGGTTTACTTGAACAACTCAGCGAGATGTGCTCTAAGGTACTAATTGCCCTTGTCAAATTCGAATTGGTCCTCCATGTCGAGTTTTGACACTTTTACATCACTCTGTAATTTATTAAAAATTCCCTCTTTTAAAGGTATTGGGTGTTTATCGTTGATTAGTAAACTGTGTAGCGTTACAAGGTCACAAAGCATAATGTGCTCATCTTGTTTCAAAACGGGAATTTATGGTGTCACGAATCGCCCATGTGTTCGAGTTATTAAACATTTTTGTCATAGCTTTAAAATAAATATTCTTGAATGATCGATTGCTTTTTTTTTTTCTGTTTCTAAACAAAGACCATGCAAAAATAATAAATTTTTTAAAACTAATTTTTAAAATAATATTAGTTTTTTACTTATAAAAAAAAACGTTATAACTTTATTTTTATAGAGTATTCAACAAAGTGAAAAGTCGAAGCGCTCATATGAAATCGCATAGACCGCAAGAAACCGAACCATCAATAATACCAACAAATTAATTACATAATAAAATAATTACATATTTTTCATAATTATTTATTTAAGTTGAATACATAAAATATTTTATATTTTAATTTAATAAACGCAAAACAAAAAATCGAAACAAATGAGACAATCTTAAAATTTTAAAAATTAACAATAACAACAAAAAATCTCATTAATATTAATTAAAAATTAATTAATATAAATAATATATAATAAAAAAATTCCATCATCCAATTATTAAAAAATAAAATAAAAATGTATAATTAATACAAATTAAAAACTAAAAGACTTTTAAAAATTGATAACATAAAATAAATTTAAAAAAAATGCCTGATTTAACTTAAAAAATCAGTTAATAAATTTCCAGTATTAAAAATTGTAAAAATTAATAATTAAAAGTAATAAAAATAAATAGATGGTTAAAAATGGTTGTATTTAAAAATTAAGTGTTAATCAATGTCCTGTTTAAATTATTTTATTAATTTATTTTATTTAAAGAAATCTAAAATATGTATATAAATATATACATATAAAAAATATTTATTTAAAAAATTTTAGACAATTATGTAGATTCTATTAGCTTTGTGTTTGTCTTAATTCGTTTTTTTTTTTAGATAAAAATTTTATTTTATTAGATGACAACAACAACACAACATAAAATAATGTGCAATATAAATTTAAAAAAAATTAATATTATTACTAATTAATCCAAATATAAATTGAGTGTTAATTTGTAGACAAAAAATTAAATTGATATAAAATATAAAAAAAAAATTAAATTTTCCCACCTTTTTCTATTTTTCAAAACAAGTAAACACACACACACAAATTAAAATTTAAACGGAAAAAGTTTAATATTAATTTGATTAATTAAAATATTAATTAATACCTAAAGTGAAACAAATTTTAAATTAAAAATAACATAAAAAATTGTTGACTATTTTCTATAGAAATCTTTTAATTATTATTATTATTATTATTATATAATTATTATAAAATAAAAAAAAGCAAACACATTAGGAATGTAAAATATGTATGTAATTTTTTGTGTACTACTGCCTCATTCGATAATCAAAATAATAACAACAACAAACAAACAAAAAAAAAACTTTACATAAAATCACACAAAATAATTTCGCGTTGATTTTATTTAAATTAAAAATTAAAAAACTGTCCAATAAAAAAGTTTTTGTAGAAATTTTAAATTATTAACATTCAATTTCTTCTATAATAAAAATAATTAATAATTTCTCTTTATCTATTAACAATAAAATCGCCCCACCACCATATTATAATATACTTTTTTAATGTACTTAAAATTTAATTAAATCAAAATGTTTCGAACTTTTCTCGCCAGATAAACGAAACAATGTAATAGAAAAGCTTCGTAAATTTCTTTTAACTAATTTTTACACAAAAATTCTTATTTATTTTAAAATATATATAATAATAAAAAAAAAAACCGAAACCTATATAGTAAATCAAATGACGTAAAATTCCTTATCTGTGGTACCTGCGTGCAATTTCGCGTAAAACAAAAATAAAAAAATTAACTGAAAATAAAAATAAATTTAAATTTAAAACGTCATACTCTGTGTTGTGATTTTTTCAGAAAAAAAAATAAGAATAAAAATAACAAATTAATAAAAACTAAAAATCATTTTATTTCTATTTATTTATATAAATAACTGCAAAGGATAAATCAAAGATTATTATAAACAAATAATAATAACAATTTAATAAAAGAAAAACGCTACGGTTGTAATACGTTTTTTTATGATTACCAAATAATAAATATTTAACTATAATTATAATTATTTTTTAATATAATAAATAATTAAAATTAAATTTTTTGTTGTGAATTTTATTTTGTACATATAAATAAAAAAAAATATAATTATATATATATATATATATATATATATATATATATATATATATATATATATATATCCTAATATTAATCTTCTGTTACACGAAAAACAAAAATTAAGTTACAAAGGAAAATTTTAAAAATATTTTCTTAAATAATTTTTAACTAAAAATAAATATAAAATAATATGTAAAAATAATTTAATTATAATATATTCTTTAAAAATAATAACTTGAATTGATTTATGTTTAATTTTAATATTTAATATTATTTTTAATATTTTAAACATACTACAAATTTTTAAAACGAAATTTCCAACCCTAGTTTTTAACCTTTAAATTCCAATATTAATATTTTAGTTTATAAAAAAATAATATTAAAATAATTGCAATTATTGATTGATAATAAAAATACAACTCGTTGTAGTTAATTTAGACATATCAAATAAAATAAAACAATACAATAATTAAATTAATAATAAAATATAAAAAAATATAATATATATATATATATATATATATATATATATATATATATATATATATATATATATATATATATATATATATATATAAACCTAATAAAAATAATTAATGTTTTATTAACAAAGTAATATAATTATATTATTGGCCAATTATAATATTTTACGTTATATAAATTTGCGTTTAATTTTAAACTTAAAAATGACAATCTATAATTTATTTAATTTATTAAACATTTAATCAATGATCAAATTGAATGTACAATCACAGTTTTTTTTTCTGGAACTTTGAGTCTTATAAAAAAATATATAATTATTTAATTAAAAAAAATAAAAATAAAAATCTAAATAAATAGTACAACCCAAATAAATAACAATTGTAATAATATTTTCAGTATTTGATAAAAAAAAAATAAAAAAATGGGAAAATTTGGTGCCAAATTTACGAAAAAATTTAATATTTTGAATTAATTAATTTTTTGTTGATTTGTCTGTTATTTTATATATTTATATCTATATACTAAATTAGGAATTGTTTAATTAATTTATATTCATTTCTTTTAACTTATTTAATAATATTTTAAAAATTAATGTCATGACATTATTTTATTTAATTTATATATTAAATTAAATTATTTAAAAAAATATATATTTAAAATTTAACTTATTTAAATATAATAAATATGGCGCGCACTTCAGGGTTGTACAATGTAAATACTAAAAAAAAATTATATTAGTGTAAAATTTAATCATCTTTTTTTTTAGAATTTATTTAAATTTTAATTTTAATTTAAAAATCTGATTAAAAAAAAGAATTAAAATTAATAATGTAATATACATAAAAAATTATTAACAATTAATGTGTGAGATCTTCCTAAGTGTACTTTAAATATTTAAAAAAAAACATAAATTCGGAGAATATATATATATATATATATATATATATATATATATATATATATATATATATATATATATATATATATATATATATTAATATATATACATATATATATATATATATATATATATATATATATATATATATATATATATATATATATATATATATATATATATATATATCTGTGGCAATGATAGATAATGGCACTCCTCTCATTTTTCAGGACACTATATAAATCACTTTTTCGATGTTTTAAAAAAAGTTATATCTTTATTAATAATCCATTTTTAATTACAGCATAATATTATATATGTAATTATATAAGATTAGCAATTCATTTCGACTTAATCTGTAGGTAATCAATAATTTTTGCTACCGCATATTCCGATCAGTATTCAATTTCTGAAAGTCGAAATATTTCGATTTTTATTAAAAATCTGAAAAAACCAAGTATATTCTTCTGGAAGCAAACTAGTCATCAAAAGTTTTTCCAAAAAGGCAAAACAAAAAAAAATCAAAATTTTGAAGTTACCACATGTGTGATAACTTTTTAGTAAATTAATTTTTATTAATTTTTTAATATTATTATGCAATACATCATAAATGTCAGTCGTCAAATATCACATTGACTGGGCTTTTTTAGAAGATATCGTCCACAACACAACATGATGTTATTAGCCAATGCACAAGTGGATTCATGAATCTTCTGTTGAATTAAAACGTATATGGTATAATTATATAAAATTTACTGTAGATCTAGAAATATACTTAAATGTTTCCATATTGATGGCCATCCATACCGCACTTTCAAAATTATCATCACTTCGTTTTAATACTTAAATATATTGCGAACATTTTGTACACTTTAAAAGTAAGAAATCGTTATTTTTGCTTTATGCATTTATTCACAAAATATTAGACACAAATATAAATATTACAAATCAGAAAAAAATATGGCAACATTTTGATTCGATCTGAAAAGTTTACATAGAACCGATTCAAATGCAAATCAGTTTGCAAAACACGGGAGACCTATAGTGCATCATATACCGGTTGATAATTGAGCCAAGATTCGTCAAAAATAGGATCGTATAACACTTTTGAATATCGTTTTCTCTTTTTTCTTATATATTGGAGCTAAAAGCATGCTCCAATAAAAACATGGTCAACATCGCATTCCATATGCGTATGTATGTCCTACTGCTAAAAACATATGACCAATTAGTTCTAAATTAAGATTGATTTGCAAATCATAGAAAAACATTGTGGTAATTGACGAATTACGATTTTGTTCAGAGTACGAATTGCTTCATGCCCCTTATACCAGAACAGTCTATTTGCTTTGCAGTCATGCACAGAAAGGTAAAAAGTCTCTTTTAAGTCTAAGGTGGGCATTGGTCTAAATTTAATATACACACATAAAGGGAATAGTTAATTTTGTTGTCCCGTTGTTTCTTAAAGTAGGTTGCTCGATATTTATATACCAGGTGTTTTTTTAAGCTGCAACTTTCAAATATCTCGGAAAATAAGCACTCTACGAAAAAAACGTCCAAAATCAAAATTTAATCATTCCGCTGGGGAATATATCAGTGTTAAAATTAGTACACTCGCTTCCCACTGGTAGGTGACCTGGGGCAGGAATCTCAGACGTCCCGCCCAGCGCGGGATAGTCCTGCATACATATTGAATATCCCGCGTCCCACTTCGCAATATCAAAGTCCCGCAAAAGTAAAAAATGTCCAATCTCCCAAATCATTTTATGATTTGTAATACTTACAATTTACGAAATACAAACTGTATCAACATTTTGTTAACAAAACATATTGTCCATTCCATGATCTGTCTTTCCAATAACATGAACAGACTTAATAGAACCTTAAATTTAATCCGAGTTGTTGACCACATGTATGAGTGGCTGCAAGACACTCGCAATGAGAAAATGATGTGGTTTGACTCATGAAATCTCAAAAACATTTAGCAAACATTAATGCACAAACCGGATCTTCGAAGCTTTCCAATTTTATTTTCAAAAAAAGGTTCTAATTTTGAGGAAAAAATTATAGCCGCAGAAACTTTTTCTACCATTCTGTGATGCATGAGTTATATTTCAACTGGTTTTGCAGTAAGAGAATGTTTCAAGATTCATTTACGACTTCAAAGTATTATTACGGAGCAAACGAGAACAGCTGTAGTAATCAAGCCCTTACACCACATTCATAGAGTATTTTACTTGATAATCTGACAAATGATTGCCTATTTTCGATTAGCACGATTATGCATCAAATAAAGGAATTATAAAATCGTTTTCTTTAGTGGTGCCCAAGGACAAAACTACTTTTGCTCACGAATTTAAAAGCGGAGCTACTGGTCAAAGAAAGTTTCAAATTGACTTGCAAAGAGTTTCAAAAATATTTTAAGACTGAAGATATCGTTACTGAGATATTTGAAATGGTTTCGTATAAAATGTATTTTTGGAATCTGAGAATCCTGGGCGGGGGTAACTTTGAAATTTAATTAAGAAACCCTATTTTTTATTGCAGATTCCGATTCGACGGCTAAAAATAAGAACGTAGGATTTGTCTGAAATATTTTTTTCGTTTCATGATAGATGGCGCAAGTCATTTTTCAGTAATTGAAAATTTAAGAAATACAATTTGTATAAGACTAATTTCCAGTATTTACAATAAAAACGTGTTATTTTTATTGCAAACATATTGCAGAATCGTATGTATAGGTTTTCAGTGGGAGAAATAAAAAAAATTAATATCGTATATTACAGCACCATCTATCATAAATCGATAAAAAATGTTTCAGACAAGTTCTATACGTACTTTTTTCAGCCGTTGAATCCGAATCTGCAATAAAAATAGGGGTTCTTATTTAAAATTCAAAGTTTAAAAGTAAGGAAGGGAGGGAGTGGTACTAATTTTAGCACTAATGTATTTCCTCAGTGGAATGATTAAATTTTGATCTCGGACATTTTTTTCGTAGAGTGCTTATTTATCGAGATATTTGAAAGTTTCAACTTAAAAAAACCCCGGTTTATATATATATATATATATATATATATATATATATATATATATATATATATATATATATATATATATCACATTTCATGCAATAAAACAATAAGACAACAACATTATTTTTCAGGAGGAGGAGAATCTTTATTTCTATAAAGCTGGCTCAAGTAAAATAGTTTCTTTGAATTGGAGTAGCATGTGCAGATTTTAAAAATGTAATCAGACAATAAAGAATTAAGTAGTACTTATCATTATCTTGCATGCAATGAGAAATATATATACTGGTGTTCTGTTACGTCGTGGATATCAAACAATTCAAAGAACGTCTTTGCTTCCTTATTAACGAAAATAGCTAGTTGCTAATCGTTTTAATTCTTTTTTCATTTAGTTATAGTTTCTAAATGTTTAGAAGCCTGAGTAATCCGTTCTTCCAAAAAACCAAAGAGACAATCCCACGTTTATTTCTGACAAATACTAAAGGAGTTTCTTAGCAACTGTAATAGCACTGTTCTTGACGTCTGCATCTGGGAAATAGCTCAGAAGTTGTATCACATTCAAATTATTCTTTGGAGTTCATAGACTTATTTGTGCCAAAAGCGAATGTATATATGAGGTTTACAAAATGTTCTCGTTGAAAAATATTCCACTATTCAGTGAAGAGGACAATTTTAAGTGCATACATAGCCTTAGCAAATCCCTTGCTCGATGCAAATCCCATGTGGTCCGAAAACTTAAGTCGGTCTTAGATCCACCTCCTAATTAAAGAAGTGAGAGTTGTAATAACTCTTTATATTCTTCTACTGGATGATTTCCGTATTTTAGGATATTTTGGATTTAGTTAACCATTTTCACTAGTTTTGACTTTAACGTGATTTTCTTAATCTAGTATTGTCGTGTATGACTTCTTATGAAGTGAAGTCCATTGAGTTTTGATCTGTCGAAAAATCTCAAGAACCACTTGATGGTATGCCTCAAGTTTACAATACTGTTCAAACGCTCCTTTATATATTAGCCCATGAGTGAACGGCAATCTAATCATAAGAATGTTCGTTCGAAATCTGTTTAGGTTCTGGCCCATTGGACCAGTCCGGTAATATATGTTGTAGTATCAAAAGATATACTGATGATATTGACACGTTATAGTGTTGTAGTGCAACAATTTATTATTCCAATACAAAACTAAATGAAGAAGATTTTCAAAGAGTCAATCTACGATTTCTTTGCCATTTTACTTCTATTTATCGTCCGAGCTCGATAAACGGTAGCTGTAGATACAGATATTCTTTAAAACATCGTAGCCAAGCCTTTTGCAGTTGCTAAATGACCTACTTGCTTGTCGAATAGAGAGCTGTTTTCGACCTTCCATAGAATCTATGATTTAAAAGTATTTTTTCTTTACCCATATTTTGTGTATTCTTTGTATAACTTCTGTATAACAGCATGTATATTCTTCTCAGTCATAACAGGGTTATCTGCTTTACACCACTTCCTGTAGTTTGCTACTTCTAGATTAAGCAGCACCCGAAATTTTTTCTTTCATTCAGTTTTGATATTAAATAGAAACTCAATGTACTTGTTTCTTTAAAGAAAGGTGGCCGCCTAAAAACTCATCATTAAGAATTTTTTCTAGCAACCGAATCGCTCTTTTGGCTCCCTTTTGATAGAAGCCTATTATACTAAAGCACAGTTTTCTTTGCTTAATACTAACGTAGTTTAAGAATCAATTTCGATGTTTAAAAAAATGTAATCCTACTTTAGACTAGTTGACCAAATTACCTAACCAAAAAGTCAACAATTTTACAAGTGTTCTCTTCGATTAAAGAAAAAACATCAAAATATATTGCAAATGAAATATCACGCAATTGAAATATCCTAACGCCCCAGTATCTTTTGTTCAATTTGAATATCATCTATTGGGTAATTAGACTTTTTATTACACTTTCCTTTAATGGTCCCACAAACAAAAGAAGTGTTTGGCGACATATTAACTGTAATGCTATAATCCTTTCATATTTGCTCGCCAACACATTTTTCACCTTTGTATTGAATTATTTAATCTCGTGCAAAGCTACCTTCTACTGGATTCTTATAACTAAGACCAACAATAGAACAAAACTGACTAAAACAATATCGATGCCTCGTCGTCGATGCCTCATGTAAAACAATAATCAGATATACATGTGTCACTGTACCAATCAATGACAATATTTGTTGCAGTGAAACCAGCAAAACGGCCTCGGTCTGCTTTGCCTGTGTTTAAAGAATTCGGTTCCAGCTTTGTTCCAAATAATGGTGGGTTTATTTAGGCTGCAGTGGTAATTGACTGGAAATCAAACGAATTTTTAAAGGTCACTTGGAAATTTAATTATTTTGTTCATCAACGAAACGAAATTGTGTTCAGAGGAAAATCAAATCATCCAAATTTAATAATTTTTTTAATGAGTTGTTTGAAAAAATAGCAAAAGAACCCAATTTGTATGCTATACAACTAGACATTCTAACCAAATAAACTGTTAATTCTTTTCACATAAAAATGCCGTGACCTATGTTTCAAAAACATCATCCTTAGAAAGAAAAATGGGAGAGGGTAACGAATCAATATTTACAATTCAGCCAGTTGTTGATGATTTGAATCTAAGGCTGGATTCACTCCTAAAACATCCACGATTGTGCGATGATGAACAAATGTGTGGCACTAAAATGAATTTTAGGTTTTGTCAGTGTATGCCAAACAAGCTACATAAGTGAGAAATAAACTTTTACGTTTTATGTGGCTCGTATGGCTTTTCGCATAAGCTTGTAATTTCTAATTTTACTAGTAAAATTCAAAAGTAAGATTTTTTTCTTTCGTAACCCGGCAACCCCGTCTTTAGACGGTCTACCTATTATCGTACCTGGAGACCGTTATTTTTGATTAAAGGGATTTTCGACATCATTTTTGACTTTTTGACATTTAACCTACCGTACCATAATTTTCCCTGGAAAACAAATTAGCCTGCTAGAGGGTTAAAGATCGTCGATGCAAATTTGACTGGTATCATTGTGAATTATTGCCTCAGATATAAACAAGATATATATATATATATATATATATATATATATATATATATATATATATATATATATATATATATATATAAATATATACAGTCCTATTCAAAAGTATTTGGCCAAAATAATAATTAATTTTTAAAACTAATTTTTTTAATAAAGTAACATAATATTTTACTTTGTATTTCAATAAATATTTTTGTTATACAACAACAAAAAAAATAGAACTACATAATCCAACTTGACTCCATTTGTGCACTATAATATTGATTCAGAAGTGAAATTTTTTGTGCAAATAAAAACACAAAATTTACTTTGTAGTTTCATCTGGTCAGCATGAATTTTACTATTTTTAGAATTGACATTTTAATGTGCCATCATAATTTCATTATTAAATAAATTAGACAAAAATGTATTAAGAAATTAGAGCATCGAATGCACTAATAGCAAATAATAAAAATGGAAATTCGACTATGTCGAAATTCGATTTTATACAAAACTCGAAACTATGATACTAATGGATCTGTAAGAAATGCCGTAAGAATTGGCAGAAATAGTACAAGCTAAAAAAAATTCGAAATTTCTAAATTTACCTAAAAGCCTCTGGAATTATGACGAAATTTTTTGTGGATCGATAAATTCATGTTTTTTACTGGGCGGGAGTTGGGAACAATATATTTATAATCTAAATCTGCAGAGAACAAGGATCTTAGGCATAAGTGACTAATGCCGTTATTTGGAAGTTTTAATTGCCTTTAACAGCTTAAATGTTGAAACAACTGTACTTTTTTGTACAAAAAAAAATTAACAAAAATATTTATTGAAATAAAATGTATAATAATTATGTTACTTAAATTAATTAAATTAGTTTTAAAAATTAATTAATTTTATTATTTTTAAACATCTTTGTGCGCCATTGTATCCAAAATACAAATTGCACAAATACTTTTGACTAGGACTGTATATATAAATACATAAATAATATATATATATATATATATATATATATATATATATATATATATATATATATATATATATATATATATATATATATAAAATAATAATAATAGAATTATCGCCTATCATCAGAGTTGTGAAAAATAAAATTATGATAAATTAATTTATGTAATTAATTTATATATTTAAAATAAATGAATATATAATATATAAATAATTCTATATAATTGTGCCAAATTTCGTTGTTATAATTAAGTTAAACTATTAATTAATTAATTATAAAATAAATGTAAGAATTTGTTGTTTTTTTATAATTTATTGTCTATACACATAATACTTATTTATTCATATTTTCCTAAATTTTTAACCAAAAAAAAAAATTAAACTATATGTATAACTTTTTTTCATTTTCTTTATATTTTTTTTTAATTTTTTATTCCAAAATAAAATAAGAAAAATAATGTCAATTAAATTAATGAAAAAAATATTAACTAAAACAAAAACCACATCCGATAATCAAAATACATCGAAATTTTTATTATATTGTGTTAATTTTATTTTAATTTTTTAATAAGTTTAATTTTATTTTTTCTTATTAATAATAATAATTTCAATAAAAAAACAAAATGAAAAAAATTATAAATCAAATAAATTGACAATAGATTTATCAAGAAATTCTTATGGCTATAATTATATGAATAAAATCTTCATATATGTATGTAATTAATTTATTAATTACGTTTAAAAATAATTACATTTTTTTCTTGTTTCGAAAATATTTAAAATCTGTATAAATCTGTATAATCTATAAATCATTAATTATAATAAATTTTATTACTTATACATAAAATTTTTTTAGAAAATCTTTTTAAAATAACATTTAAATTTTTTATTTTGTTTCTGTATTATTAATATTATTTAAATGTTATGTCAACAATTTATAATAATTATATATATATATATATATATATATATATATATATATATATATATATATATATATATATATATATATATATATATATATAAACACATAAACTATATAGAAAAACAACAAAAAATAAATAATTAAATAAATATATAGCAAAGCTTATTAAAATCATTAAATGGTTCTAATAAATGTAAATTAAAATATAATAAATATAATGAAAAATATAAAAGACAAAAAATATTTTAATATTAATTTTATTTTAAAAATAATGAAGGATAAATTAAAAAAAAAAACACAATAAATAAATTATAATAAAAACTAATTAAGTATAATAAAAACAAAAAAAAAATATTATTTTAGAAAACATAAAAAAAAAAATAAAACAATATTTATTTCATTTTCAAATTTTTAATTCTTATATAAAAAATAATAAAAAAAAAAAATACAAAAAAAAACAAAACAAAATATATAAATATATTAAAAATGATGAAAACACAAAAACAAATATAATTATATTATTATAAATAAATTCGTTTATGTAATGTAGTTAAAAAGTAAAATACTAATTGTAATTAAATATATATATATATATATATATATATATATATATATATATATATATATATATATATATATATATATATATATATATATATATATATATATATATATTTAAATGAAAATAGTTTTTATTATTTTAAATTTTCTAAAATAAAATAAAAACAAAATAAATTTTAAAACACACAAAAGATAAAATCTTTCTAATTTTAAATTAAATATATATATATATATATATATATATATATATATATATATATATATATATATATATATATATATATAAATTCAGATACATTACAATATTAATTTATTATGTTTATGATTATTATTATTATGTATTAAAATTATAAAAAATACATGACACACTAAAAAAATGAAATATATAATAAAAAAACATAAAATAAAATTAAATAAAACATAAGTATAATTTATTAATTTTTTTTCTCTTCGTGTAATGAAAATCATTAATGTGGACGACCAAATAAATAAATAATTCGGAATGAGGACAAAAGTACCAATAATAATTCAATATACACAAGTCGTGGACAAAATTACAAAAAATATACTATGTATTTTGTAAAAGTTTAAATTTGGGCTAAACATTTATTTTACTTGTTTTAACAATGTCCATGCACCAAATTAATGGTTGGTACCAAATTCAGAAACTATGTAAAATAACGAGACATCTAAGGAAGACAGCCTATGGAAGAATCCCTCTCACGACAGTCAAGTCGGTTCATTGTGAAAAAAACAGTGTAAGTTAAAATATAATTAAAGTATATATTACAAAAAAAACATTTTATCGTACCTTTTTAGCAAAACCTGGGTGATCATTTTGTGGTGCTATATCACACTTTTATATCACATTTGTAGAATTTTTTGGTGATAAAATATAAACAATAAAAGTCTACAAACTTAACCCTGCACAATGAATTTTGTGGAGAACGTGATGAATAAAAAGTGATATGTTGACGTTTCTACATAACCTCACAATTAATTATATGAAAGTGTTTTATGAAGTGCTATCTTACCTATTTAATTTCTTGTGTTTGTTATTTTTTTTTGTTATTTTGAATATTTTATTTAATAATAAAATAAAATATTCAAAATACTTGAATGGATACTTCAAAATTGGATATTTCAATGCGAGATAAGGTACAAAACGAGATATGGTACAACAATGGATATTTCAAAACAGGATATTTCGACTTGTGATTTAAACTTAAAATGATTTGTTCGGAAAGTTCTGGAATAAGGCCAGTAAGGTTCCACACTTGAATATTTCTAAGGAGAGAAATAGAATTTTCCTTCACTTAATGGTTTTTTTTAATTGCTGCTTTTCTCATCTTATTAAAATAATCATTGACTTGATCGAGTTTACTGTCAGTAATATGTATCTGCATCTATTTTTTATTCTTCTACTTAATATAACTTTTCTTCACTTTAGAGAATCTATGTGAGAAAAATAAATTAATTTTCATCAACATTTTCATCCTACATATCGAATTTCATCGAATTGTTAAGAACTCACCGAATTCCTTTCTTACTGGCCATAATCCAGAACTTTTCCAAAAAATCATTTTAAGTTTAAATCACAAGTCGAAATATCCTGTTTTGAAATATCCATTGTTGTACCATATCTCGTTTTGTACCTTATCTCGTTTTAAAATATCCAGTTTTGAATTATCCTGTTTCGTCAAATCCAGTTGTAAGATATCCAGTTTCAACCGGTACCCTCAGATGAGATAGCATTTCAAATAAAACCTTCATATGATTAATTTTGAGGTTATGTAGAAACGTCAACATATTACTTTTTATTTATTTGTATAAAATTGACAAAACTCGCGACATTTGTAATTCGTCTTGTTTCAATTAAAATATTCAAATAAAATATTGAATAAAATATATTACTAATGTAAGTTTGACAGCAAATACTGTTGACAACTAGGTTTTTTCATTTTTTGTACTAGTGTAAGAAAGACAGCAAATATTATTGTCTTTTTTATTCAAATCAATAAATTTGTACATTTCCATACAAAAATTTCAGGCATAAAAATTAGGAAAGGCTAACCCCTTGCCTGTTTTTCATAAATTATGAAAATCCATAAAACACGAAAACGTGGTCCGATTTTGATGTGTGATACATTTATTGAAAGCTCTTGGACTCAACATAAATATTGCATTAAAATATTTGTACATTTCCATAAAGAAATTTCGAGCATAAAAATTAGGAAAGGCTGACCCCTTGTCTGTTTTTGATAGATTATGAAAATCCATAAAACACGAAAACGTGGTCCGATTTTGATGTGTGATACATTTATTGAAAGCTCTTGGACTCAACATAAATACTGCATTAAAATATTTGTACATTTCCGTAAAAAAAAATCGAGCATAAAAATTAGGAAAGGCTAACCCCTTGCCTGTTTTTCATAAATTATGAAAATCCATAAAACACGAAAACGTGGTCCGATTTTGATGTGTGATACATTTATTGAAAGCTCTTGGACTCAACATAAATATTGCATTAAAATATTTGTACATTTCCATAAAGAAATTTCGAGCATAAAAATTAGGAAAGGCTGACCCCTTGTCTGTTTTTGATAGATTATGAAAATCCATAAAACACGAAAACGTGGTCCGATTTTGATGTGTGATACATTTATTGAAAGCTCTTGGACTCAACATAAATACTGCATTAAAATATTTGTACATTTCCGTAAAAAAAAATCGAGCATAAAAATTAGGAAAGGCTAACCCCTTGCCTGTTTTTCATAAATTATGAAAATCCATAAAACACGAAAACGTGGTCCGATTTTGATGTGTGATACATTTATTGAAAGCTCTTGGACTCAACATAAATATTGCATTAAAATATTTGTACATTTCCATAAAGAAATTTCGAGCATAAAAATTAGGAAAGGCTGACCCCTTGTCTGTTTTTGATAGATTATGAAAATCCATAAAACACGAAAACGTGGTCCGATTTTGATGTGTGATACATTTATTGAAAGCTCTTGGACTCAACATAAATACTGCATTTAAATATTTGTACATTTCCATAAAGAAATTTCGAGCATAAAAATTAGGAAAGGCTGACCCCTTGTCTGTTTTTGATAGATTATGAAAATCCATAAAACACGAAAACGTGGTCCGATTTTGATGTGTGATACATTTATTGAAAGCTCTTGGACTCAACATAAATACTGCATTAAAATATTTGTACATTTCCGTAAAAAAAAATCGAGCATAAAAATTAGGAAAGGCTAACCCCTTGCCTGTTTTTCATAAATTATGAAAATCCATAAAACACGAAAACGTGGTCCGATTTTGATGTGTGATACATTTATTGAAAGCTCTTGGACTCAACATAAATATTGCATTAAAATATTTGTACATTTCCATAAAGAAATTTCGAGCATAAAAATTAGGAAAGGCTAACCCCTTGCCTGTTTTTGATAAATTATGAAAATCCATAAACCACGCTGCAGTGGTCCGATTTTGATGTGTGATACATTTATTGAAAGCTCTTGGACTCAAAATAAATACTGCATAAAAATTTTAGTACATTTCCGTAAAAAAAAATCGAGCATAAAAATTAGGAAAGGCTAACCCCTTGCCTGTTTTTCATAAATTATGAAAATCCATAAAACACGAAAAAGTGGTCCGATTTTGATGTGTGATACATTTATTGTAAGCTCTTGGACTCAACATAAATACTGCATTAAAATATTTGTACATTTCCATAAAAAAAAATCGAGCATAAAAATTAGGAAAGGCTAACCCCTTGCCTGTTTTTGATAAATTATGAAAATCCATAAAACACGAAAACGTGGTCCGATTTTGATGTGTGATACATTTATTGAAAGCTCTTGGACTCAACATAAATACTGCATTAAAATATTTGTACATTTCCATAAAAAAAATCGAGCATAAAAATTAGGAAAGGCTAACCCCTTGCCTGTTTTTGATAAATTATGAAAATCCATAAACCACGCTGCAGTGGTCCGATTTTGATGTGTGATACATTTATTGAAAGCTCTTGGACTCAAAATAAATACTGCATAAAAATTTTAGTACATTTCCATAAAAAAAATCGAGCATAAAAATTAGGAAAGGCCTTGCCTGTTTTTGATAAATTATAAAAATCCATAAAACACGAAAACGTGGTCCGATTTTGATGTGTGATACATTTATTGAAAGCTCTTGGACTCAACATAAATACTGCATTAAAATATTTGTACATTTCCGTAAAAAAAAATCGAGCATAAAAATTAGGAAAGGCTAACCCCTTGCCTGTTTTTCATAAATTATGAAAATCCATAAAACACGAAAAAGTGGTCCGATTTTGATGTGTGATACATTTATTGAAAGCTCTTGGACTCAACATAAATACTGCATTAAAATATTTGTACATTTCCCTAAAAAAAATTCGAGCATAAAAATTAGGAAAGGCTAACCCCTTGCCTGTTTTTCATAAATTATGAAAATCCATAAAACACGAAAACGTGGTCCGATTTTGATGTGTGATACATTTATTGAAAGCTCTTGGACTCAACATAAATACTGCATTAAAATATTTGTACATTTCCATAAAAAAAATCGAGCATAAAAATTAGGAAAGGCTAACCCCTTGCCTGTTTTTGATAAATTATGAAAATCCATAAACCACGCTGCAGTGGTCCGATTTTGATGTGTGATACATTTATTGAAAGCTCTTGGACTCAACATAAATACTGCATTAAAATATTTGTACATTTCCATAAAAAAAATTCGAGCATAAAAATTAGGAAAGGCTAACCCCTTGCCTGTTTTTCATAAATTATGAAAATCCATAAAACACGAAAACGTGGTCCGATTTTGATGTGTGATACATTTATTGAAAGCTCTTGGACTCAACATAAATATTGCATTAAAATATTTGTACATTTCCATAAAGAAATTTCGAGCATAAAAATTAGGAAAGGCTGACCCCTTGTCTGTTTTTGATAGATTATGAAAATCCATAAAACACGAAAAAGTGGTCCGATTTTGATGTGTGATACATTTATTGAAAGCTCTTGGACTCAACATAAATACTGCATTAAAATATTTGTACATTTCCGTAAAAAAAAATCGAGCATAAAAATTAGGAAAGGCTAACCCCTTGCCTGTTTTTCATAAATTATGAAAATCCATAAAACACGAAAACGTGGTCCGATTTTGATGTGTGATACATTTATTGAAAGCTCTTGGACTCAACATAAATATTGCATTAAAATATTTGTACATTTCCATAAAGAAATTTCGAGCATAAAAATTAGGAAAGGCTGACCCCTTGTCTGTTTTTGATAGATTATGAAAATCCATAAAACACGAAAACGTGGTCCGATTTTGATGTGTGATACATTTATTGAAAGCTCTTGGACTCAACATAAATACTGCATTTAAATATTTGTACATTTCCATAAAGAAATTTCGAGCATAAAAATTAGGAAAGGCTGACCCCTTGTCTGTTTTTGATAGATTATGAAAATCCATAAAACACGAAAACGTGGTCCGATTTTGATGTGTGATACATTTATTGAAAGCTCTTGGACTCAACATAAATACTGAATTAAAATATTTGTACATTTCCGTAAACAAAAATCGAGCATAAAAATTAGGAAAGGCTAACCCCTTGCCTGTTTTTCATAAATTATGGAAATCCATAAAACACGAAAAAGTGGTCCGATTTTGATGTGTGATACATTTATTGAAAGCTCTTGGACTCAACATAAATACTGCATTAAAATATTTGTACATTTCCGTAAAAAAAAATCGAGCATAAAAATTAGGAAAGGCTAACCCCTTGCCTGTTTTTCATAAATTATGGAAATCCATAAAACACGAAAAAGTGGTCCGATTTTGATGTGTGATACATTTATTGAAAGCTCTTGGACTCAACATAAATACTGCATTAAAATATTTGTACATTTCCATAAAAAAAATTCGAGCATAAAAATTAGGAAAGGCTAACCCCTTGCCTGTTTTTCATAAATTATGAAAATCCATAAAACACGAAAACGTGGTCCGATTTTGATGTGTGATACATTTATTGAAAGCTCTTGGACTCAACATAAATATTGCATTAAAATATTTGTACATTTCCATAAAGAAATTTCGAGCATAAAAATTAGGAAAGGCTGACCCCTTGTCTGTTTTTGATAGATTATGAAAATCCATAAAACACGAAAACGTGGTCCGATTTTGATGTTATCATATACATTTATTGAATAATTTATCATTTATTGATACATTTATGTATCATTTATTGATACATTTATTGAAAGCTCTTGGACTCAACATAAATACTGCATTTAAATATTTGTACATTTCCATAAAAAAAAATCGAGCATAAAAATTAGGAAAGGCTAACCCCTTGCCTGTTTTTGATAAATTATGAAAATCCATAAAACACGAAAACGTGGTCCGATTTTGATGTGTGATACATTTATTGAAAGCTTTTGGACTCAACATAAATACTGCATTAAAATATTTGTACATTTCCGTAAAAAAAAATCGAGCATAAAAATTAGGAAAGGCTAACCCCTTGCCTGTTTTTCATAAATTATGAAAATCCATAAAACACGAAAAAGTGGTCCGATTTTGATGTGTGATACATTTATTGAAAGCTCTTGGACTCAACATAAATATTGCATTAAAATATTTGTACATTTCCATAAAGAAATTTCGAGCATAAAAATTAGGAAAGGCTGACCCCTTGTCTGTTTTTGATAGATTATGAAAATCCATAAAACACGAAAACGTGGTCCGATTTTGATGTGTGATACATTTATTGAAAGCTCTTGGACTCAACATAAATACTGCATTTAAATATTTGTACATTTCCATAAAAAAAAATCGAGCATAAAAATTAGGAAAGGCTAACCCCTTGCCTGTTTTTGATAAATTATGAAAATCCATAAACCACGCTGCAGTGGTCCGATTTTGATGTGTGATACATTTATTGAAAGCTCTTGGACTCAAAATAAATACTGCATTAAAATATTTGTACATTTCCATAAAAAAAATCGAGCATAAAAATTAGGAAAGGCTAACCCCTTGCCTGTTTTTGATAAATTATGAAAATCCATAAAACACGAAAACGTGGTCCGATGTTGGTGTGTGATACATTTATTGAAAGCTCTTGGACTCAACATAAATACTGCATTAAAATATTTGTACATTTCCATAAAAAAATTTCGAGCATAAAAATTAGGAAAGGCTAACCCCTTGCCTGTTTTTCATAAATTATGAAAATCCATAAAACACGAAAAAGTGGTCCGATTTTGATGTGTGATACATTTATTGAAAGCTCTTGGACTCAACATAAATACTGCATTAAAATATTTGTACATTTCTATAAAAAAAATTCGAGCATAAAAATTAGGAAAGGCTAACCCCTTGCCTGTTTTTGATAAATTATGGAAATCCATAAAACACGAAAACGTGGTCCGATTTTGATGTGTGATACATTTATTGAAAGCTCTTGGACTCAACATAAATACTGCATTAAAATATTTGTACATTTCCATAAAAAAAATTCGAGCATAAAAATTAGGAAAGGCTAACCCCTTGCCTGTTTTTCATAAATTATGAAAATCCATAAAACACGAAAACGTGGTCCGATTTTGATGTGTGATACATTTATTGAAAACTCTTGGACTCAACATAAATACTGCATTAAAATATTTGTACATTTCCATAAAAAAAATCGAGCATAAAAATTAGGAAAGGCTAACCCCTTGCCTGTTTTTGATAAATTATGAAAATCCATAAACCACGCTGCAGTGGTCCGATTTTGATGTGTGATACATTTATTGAAAGCTCTTGGACTCAAAATAAATACTGAATAAAACATTTAGTACATTTCCATAAAAAAAATCGAGCATAAAAATTAGGAAAGGCTGACCCCTTGTCTGTTTTTGATAGATTATGAAAATCCATAAAACACGAAAACGTGGTCCGATTTTGATGTGTGATACATTTATTGAAAGCTCTTGGACTCAACATAAATACTGCATTAAAATATTTGTACATTTCCGTAAAAAAAAATCGAGCATAAAAATTAGGAAAGGCTAACCCCTTGCCTGTTTTTCATAAATTATGAAAATCCATAAAACACGAAAAAGTGGTCCGATTTTGATGTGTGATACATTTATTGAAAGCTCTTGGACTCAACATAAATACTGCATTAAAATATTTGTACATTTCCATAAAAAAAATTCGAGCATAAAAATTAGGAAAGGCTAACCCCTTGCCTGTTTTTCATAAATTATGAAAATCCATAAAACACGAAAACGTGGTCCGATTTTGATGTGTGATACATTTATTGAAAACTCTTGGACTCAACATAAATACTGCATTAAAATATTTGTACATTTCCATAAAAAAAATCGAGCATAAAAATTAGGAAAGGCTAACCCCTTGCCTGTTTTTGATAAATTATGAAAATCCATAAACCACGCTGCAGTGGTCCGATTTTGATGTGTGATACATTTATTGAAAGCTCTTGGACTCAAAATAAATACTGAATAAAACATTTAGTACATTTCCATAAAAAAAATCGAGCATAAAAATTAGGAAAGGCTGACCCCTTGTCTGTTTTTGATAGATTATGAAAATCCATAAAACACGAAAACGTGGTCCGATTTTGATGTGTGATACATTTATTGAAAGCTCTTGGACTCAACATAAATACTGCATTAAAATATTTGTACATTTCCGTAAAAAAAAATCCAACATAAAAATTAGGAAAGGCTAACCCCTTGCCTGTTTTTCATAAATTATGAAAATCCATAAAACACGAAAAAGTGGTCCGATTTTGATGTGTGATACATTTATTGAAAGCTCTTGGACTCAACATAAATACTGCATTAAAATATTTGTACATTTCCATAAAAAAAATTCGAGCATAAAAATTAGGAAAGGCTAACCCCTTGCCTGTTTTTCATAAATTATGAAAATCCATAAAACACGAAAACGTGGTCCGATTTTGATGTGTGATACATTTATTGAAAGCTCTTGGACTCAACATAAATATTGCATTAAAATATTTGTACATTTCCATAAAGAAATTTCGAGCATAAAAATTAGGAAAGGCTGACCCCTTGTCTGTTTTTGATAGATTATGAAAATCCATAAAACACGAAAACGTGGTCCGATTTTGATGTGTGATACATTTATTGAAAGCTCTTGGACTCAACATAAATACTGCATTTAAATATTTGTACATTTCCATAAAAAAAAATCGAGCATAAAAATTAGGAAAGGCTAACCCCTTGCCTGTTTTTGATAAATTATGAAAATCCATAAACCACGCTGCAGTGGTCCGATTTTGATGTGTGATACATTTATTGAAAGCTCTTGGACTCAAAATAAATACTGCATTAAAATATTTGTACATTTCCATAAAAAAAATCGAGCATAAAAATTAGGAAAGGCTAACCCCTTGCCTGTTTTTGATAAATTATGAAAATCCATAAAACACGAAAACGTGGTCCGATGTTGGTGTGTGATACATTTATTGAAAGCTCTTGGACTCAACATAAATACTGCATTAAAATATTTGTACATTTCCATAAAAAAATTTCGAGCATAAAAATTAGGAAAGGCTAACCCCTTGCCTGTTTTTCATAAATTATGAAAATACATAAAACACGAAAAAGTGGTCCGATTTTGATGTGTGATACATTTATTGAAAGCTCTTGGACTCAACATAAATACTGCATTAAAATATTTGTACATTTCTATAAAAAAAATTCGAGCATAAAAATTAGGAAAGGCTAACCCCTTGCCTGTTTTTGATAAATTATGAAAATCCATAAAACACGAAAACGTGGTCCGATTTTGATGTGTGATACATTTATTGAAAGCTTTTGGACTCAACATAAATACTGCATTAAAATATTTGTACATTTCCGTAAAAAAAAATCGAGCATAAAAATTAGGAAAGGCTAACCCCTTGCCTGTTTTTCATAAATTATGAAAATCCATAAAACACGAAAAAGTGGTCCGATTTTGATGTGTGATACATTTATTGAAAGCTCTTGGACTCAACATAAATACTGCATTAAAATATTTGTACATTTCCATAAAAAAAATTCAAGCATAAAAATTAGGAAAGGCTAACCCCTTGCCTGTTTTTCATGAATTATGAAAATCCATAAAACACGAAAACGTGGTCCGATTTTGATGTGTGATACATTTATTGAAAGCTCTTGGACTCAACATAAATACTGCATTAAAATATTTGTACATTTCCATAAAAAAAATCGAGCATAAAAATTAGGAAAGGCTAACCCCTTGCCTGTTTTTGATAAATTATGAAAATCCATAAACCACGCTGCAGTGGTCCGATTTTGATGTGTGATACATTTATTGAAAGCTCTTGGACTCAAAATAAATACTGAATAAAAATTTTAGTACATTTCCATAAAAAAAATCGAGCATAAAAATTAGGAAAGGCTGACCCCTTGTCTGTTTTTGATAGATTATGAAAATCCATAAAACACGAAAACGTGGTCCGATTTTGATGTGTGATACATTTATTGAAAGCTCTTGGACTCAACATAAATACTGCATTAAAATATTTGTACATTTCCGTAAAAAAAAATCGAGCATAAAAATTAGGAAAGGCTAACCCCTTGCCTGTTTTTCATAAATTATGAAAATCCATAAAACACGAAAAAGTGGTCCGATTTTGATGTGTGATACATTTATTGAAAGCTCTTGGACTCAACATAAATACTGCATTAAAATATTTGTACATTTCCATAAAAAAAATCGAGCATAAAAATTAGGAAAGGCTAACCCCTTGCCTGTTTTTGATAAATTATGAAAATCCATAAACCACGCTGCAGTGGTCCGATTTTGATGTGTGATACATTTATTGAAAGCTCTTGGACTCAAAATAAATACTGAATAAAAATTTTAGTACATTTCCATAAAAAAAATCGAGCATAAAAATTAGGAAAGGCTGACCCCTTGTCTGTTTTTGATAGATTATGAAAATCCATAAAACACGAAAACGTGGTCCGATTTTGATGTGTGATACATTTATTGAAAGCTCTTGGACTCAACATAAATACTGCATTAAAATATTTGTACATTTCCGTAAAAAAAAATCGAGCATAAAAATTAGGAAAGGCTAACCCCTTGCCTGTTTTTCATAAATTATGAAAATCCATAAAACACGAAAACGTGGTCCGATTTTGATGTGTGATACATTTATTGAAAGCTCTTGGACTCAACATAAATATTGCATTAAAATATTTGTACATTTCCATAAAGAAATTTCGAGCATAAAAATTAGGAAAGGCTGACCCCTTGTCTGTTTTTGATAGATTATGAAAATCCATAAAACACGAAAACGTGGTCCGATTTTGATGTGTGATACATTTATTGAAAGCTCTTGGACTCAAAATAAATACTGCATAAAAACTTTAGTACATTTCCATAAAAAAAATCGAGCATAAAAATTAGGAAAGGCTAACCCCTTGCCTGTTTTTGATAAATTATGAAAATCCATAAACCACGCTGCAGTGGTCCGATTTTGATGTGTGATACATTTATTGAAAGCTCTTGGACTCAAAATAAATACTGAATAAAAATTTTAGTACATTTCCATAAAAAAAATCGAGTATAAAAATTAGGAAAGGCTGACCCCTTGTCTGTTTTTGATAGATTATGAAAATCCATAAAACACGAAAACGTGGTCCGATTTTGATGTGTGATACATTTATTGAAAGCTCTTGGACTCAACATAAATACTGCATTAAAATATTTGTACATTTCCGGAAAAAAAATCGAGCATAAAAATTAGGAAAGGTAACCCCTTGCCTGTTTTTGATAGATTATGAAAATCCATAAAACACGAAAAAGTGGTCCGATTTTTATGTGTGATACATTTATTGAAAGCTTTTGGACTCAACATAAATACTGAATTAAAATATTTGTACATTTCCGTAAAAAACAATCGAGCATAAAAATTAGGAAAGGCTAACCCCTTGCCTGTTTTTCATAAATTATGGAAATCCATAAAACACGAAAAAGTGGTCCGATTTTGATGTGTGATACATTTATTGAAAGCTCTTGGACTCAACATAAATACTGCATTAAAATATTTGTACATTTCCATAAAAAAATTTCGAGCATAAAAATTAGGAAAGGCTAACCCCTTGCCTGTTTTTCATAAATTATGAAAATCCATAAAACACGAAAACGTGGTCCGATTTTGATGTGTGATACATTTATTGAAAGCTCTTGGACTCAACATAAATATTGCATTAAAATATTTGTACATTTCCATAAAGAAATTTCGAGCATAAAAATTAGGAAAGGCTGACCCCTTGTCTGTTTTTGATAGATTATGAAAATCCATAAAACACGAAAACGTGGTCCGATTTTGATGTGTGATACATTTATTGAAAGCTCTTGGACTCAAAATAAATACTGCATAAAAATTATAGTACATTTCCATAAAAAAAATCGAGCATAAAAATTAGGAAAGGCTAACCCCTTGCCTGTTTTTGATAAATTATGGAAATCCATAAAACACGAAAACGTGGTCCGATTTTGATGTGTGATACATTTATTGAAAGCTCTTGGACTCAAAATAAATACTGCATACAAATTTTAGTACATTTCCATAAAAAAAATCGAGCATAAAAATTAGGAAAGGCTAACCCCTTGCCTGTTTTTGATAAATTATGGAAATCCATAAAACACGAAAACGTGGTCCGATTTTGATGTGTGATACATTTATTGAAAGCTTTTGGACTCAACATAAATACTGCATTAAAATATTTGTACATTTCCGTAAAAAAAAATCGAGCATAAAAATTAGGAAAGGCTAACCCCTTGCCTGTTTTTCATAAATTATGAAAATCCATAAAACACGAAAAAGTGGTCCGATTTTGATGTGTGATACATTTATTGAAAGCTCTTGGACTCAACATAAATACTGCATTAAAATATTTGTACATTTCCATAAAAAAAATTCGAGCATAAAAATTAGGAAAGGCTAACCCCTTGCCTGTTTTTCATAAATTATGAAAATCCATAAAACACGAAAACGTGGTCCGATTTTGATGTGTGATACATTTATTGAAAGCTCTTGGACTCAACATAAATATTGCATTAAAATATTTGTACATTTCCATAAAGAAATTTCGAGCATAAAAATTAGGAAAGGCTGACCCCTTGTCTGTTTTTGATAGATTATGAAAATCCATAAAACACGAAAACGTGGTCCGATTTTGATGTGTGATACATTTATTGAAAGCTCTTGGACTCAACATAAATACTGCATTTAAATATTTGTACATTTCCATAAAAAAAAATCGAGCATAAAAATTAGGAAAGGCTAACCCCTTGCCTGTTTTTGATAAATTATGAAAATCCATAAACCACGCTGCAGTGGTCCGATTTTGATGTGTGATACATTTATTGAAAGCTCTTGGACTCAAAATAAATACTGCATAAAAATTTTAGTACATTTCCATAAAAAAATTTCGAGCATAAAAATTAGGAAAGGCTAACCCCTTGCCTGTTTTTCATAAATTATGAAAATCCATAAAACACGAAAACGTGGTCCGATTTTGATGTGTGATACATTTATTGAAAGCTCTTGGACTCAACATAAATATTGCATTAAAATATTTGTACATTTCCATAAAGAAATTTCGAGCATAAAAATTAGGAAAGGCTGACCCCTTGTCTGTTTTTGATAGATTATGAAAATCCATAAAACACGAAAACGTGGTCCGATTTTGATGTGTGATACATTTATTGAAAGCTCTTGGACTCAAAATAAATACTGCATAAAAATTATAGTACATTTCCATAAAAAAAATCGAGCATAAAAATTAGGAAAGGCTAACCCCTTGCCTGTTTTTGATAAATTATGGAAATCCATAAAACACGAAAACGTGGTCCGATTTTGATGTGTGATACATTTATTGAAAGCTCTTGGACTCAAAATAAATACTGCATACAAATTTTAGTACATTTCCATAAAAAAAATCGAGCATAAAAATTAGGAAAGGCTAACCCCTTGCCTGTTTTTGATAAATTATGGAAATCCATAAAACACGAAAACGTGGTCCGATTTTGATGTGTGATACATTTATTGAAAGCTTTTGGACTCAACATAAATACTGCATTAAAATATTTGTACATTTCCGTAAAAAAAAATCGAGCATAAAAATTAGGAAAGGCTAACCCCTTGCCTGTTTTTCATAAATTATGAAAATCCATAAAACACGAAAAAGTGGTCCGATTTTGATGTGTGATACATTTATTGAAAGCTCTTGGACTCAACATAAATACTGCATTAAAATATTTGTACATTTCCATAAAAAAAATTCGAGCATAAAAATTAGGAAAGGCTAACCCCTTGCCTGTTTTTCATAAATTATGAAAATCCATAAAACACGAAAACGTGGTCCGATTTTGATGTGTGATACATTTATTGAAAGCTCTTGGACTCAACATAAATATTGCATTAAAATATTTGTACATTTCCATAAAGAAATTTCGAGCATAAAAATTAGGAAAGGCTGACCCCTTGTCTGTTTTTGATAGATTATGAAAATCCATAAAACACGAAAACGTGGTCCGATTTTGATGTGTGATACATTTATTGAAAGCTCTTGGACTCAACATAAATACTGCATTTAAATATTTGTACATTTCCATAAAAAAAAATCGAGCATAAAAATTAGGAAAGGCTAACCCCTTGCCTGTTTTTGATAAATTATGAAAATCCATAAACCACGCTGCAGTGGTCCGATTTTGATGTGTGATACATTTATTGAAAGCTCTTGGACTCAAAATAAATACTGCATAAAAATTTTAGTACATTTCCATAAAAAAAACCGAGCATAAAAATTAGGAAAGGCTAACCCCTTGCCTGTTTTTGATAAATTATGAAAATCCATAAACCACGCTGCAGTAGTCCGATTTTGATGTGTGATACATTTATTGAAAGCTCTTGGACTCAACATAAATACTGCATTAAAATATTTGTACATTTCCATAAAAAAAATTCAAGCATAAAAATTAGGAAAGGCTAACCCCTTGCCTGTTTTTGATAGATTATGAAAATCCATAAAACACGAAAAAGTGGTCCGATTTTTATGTGTGATACATTTATTGAAAGCTTTTGGACTCAACATAAATACTGAATTAAAATATTTGTACATTTCCGTAAAAAAAAATCGAGCATAAAAATTAGGAAAGGCTAACCCCTTGCCTGTTTTTGATAGATTATGAAAATACATAAAACACGAAAACGTGGTCCGATTTTGATGTGTGATACATTTATTGAAAGCTTTTGGACTCAACATAAATACTGCATTAAAATATTTGTACATTTCTATAAAAAAAAATCCAACATAAAAATTAGGAAAGGCTAACCCCTTGCCTGTTTTTGATAAATTATGAAATTTCATAAACCACGCTGCAGTGGTCCGATTTTGATGTGTGATACATTTATTGAAAGCTCTTGGACTCAAAATAAATACTGAATAAAAATTTTAGTACATTTCCATAAAGAAATTTCGAGCATAAAAATTAGGAAAGGCTGACCCCTTGTCTGTTTTTGATAGATTATGAAAATCCATAAAACACGAAAACGTGGTCCGATTTTGATGTGTGATACATTTATTGAAAGCTCTTGGACTCAACATAAATACTGCATTAAAATATTTGTACATTTCTATAAAAAAATTCGAGCATAAAAATTAGGAAAGGCTAACCCCTTGCCTGTTTTTGATAAATTATGAAAATCCATAAAACACGAAAACGTGGTCCGATGTTGGTGTGTGATACATTTATTGTAAGCTCTTGGACTCAACATAAATACTGCATTAAAATATTTGTACATTTCCATAAAAAAAATTCGAGCATAAAAATTAGGAAAGGCTAACCCCTTGCCTGTTTTTCATAAATTATTAAAATCCATAAAACACGAAAAAGTGGTCCGATTTTGATGTGTGATACATTTATTGAAAGCTCTTGGACTCAACATAAATACTGCATTTAAATATTTGTACATTTCCATAAAAAAAATTCGAGCATAAAAATTAGGAAAGGCTAACCCCTTGCCTGTTTTTGATAAATTATGAAAATCCATAAAACACGAAAACGTGGTCCGATGTTGGTGTGTGATACATTTATTGTAAGCTCTTGGACTCAACATAAATACTGCATTAAAATATTTGTACATTTCCATAAAAAAAATTCGAGCATAAAAATTAGGAAAGGCTAACCCCTTGCCTGTTTTTCATAAATTATGAAAATCCATAAAACACGAAAAAGTGGTCCGATGTTGGTGTGTAATACATTTATTGAAAGCTCTTGGACTCAACATAAATACTGCATTAAAATATTTGTACATTTCCATAAAAAAAAATCGAGCATAAAAATTAGGAAAGGCTAACCCCTTGCCTGTTTTTGATAAATTATGAAAATCCATAAAACACGAAAACGTGGTCCGATGTTGGTGTGTGATACATTTATTGTAAGCTCTTGGACTCAACATAAATACTGCATTTAAATATTTGTACATTTCCATAAAAAAAATTCGAGCATAAAAATTAGGAAAGGCTAACCCCTTGCCTGTTTTTGATAAATTATGAAAATCCATAAAACACGAAAACGTGGTCCGATGTTGGTGTGTGATACATTTATTGTAAGCTCTTGGACTCAACATAAATACTGCATTAAAATATTTGTACATTTCCATAAAAAAAATTCGAGCATAAAAATTAGGAAAGGCTAACCCCTTGCCTGTTTTTCATAAATTATTAAAATCCATAAAACACGAAAAAGTGGTCCGATTTTGATGTGTGATACATTTATTGAAAGCTCTTGGACTCAACATAAATACTGCATTTAAATATTTGTACATTTCCATAAAAAAAATTCGAGCATAAAAATTAGGAAAGGCTAACCCCTTGCCTGTTTTTGATAAATTATGAAAATCCATAAAACACGAAAACGTGGTCCGATGTTGGTGTGTGATACATTTATTGTAAGCTCTTGGACTCAACATAAATACTGCATTAAAATATTTGTACATTTCCATAAAAAAAATTCGAGCATAAAAATTAGGAAAGGCTAACCCCTTGCCTGTTTTTCATAAATTATGAAAATCCATAAAACACGAAAAAGTGGTCCGATGTTGGTGTGTGATACATTTATTGAAAGCTCTTGGACTCAACATAAATACTGCATTAAAATATTTGTACATTTCCATAAAAAAAAATCGAGCATAAAAATTAGGAAAGGCTAACCCCTTGCCTGTTTTTGATAAATTATGAAAATCCATAAAACACGAAAACGTGGTCCGATGTTGGTGTGTGATACATTTATTGTAAGCTCTTGGACTCAACATAAATACTGCATTAAAATATTTGTACATTTCCATAAAAAAAATCGAGCATAAAAATTAGGAAAGGCTAACCCCTTGCCTGTTTTTGATAAATTATGAAAATCCATAAAACACGAAAACGTGGTTCGATTTTGATGTGTGATACATTTATTGAAAGCTCTTGGACTCAACATAAATACTGCATTTAAATATTTGTACATTTCCATAAAAAAAAATCGAGCATAAAAATTAGGAAAGGCTAACCACTTGCCTGTTTTTGATAAATTATGAAAATCCATAAACCACGCTGCAGTGGTCCGATTTTGATGTGTGATACATTTATTGAAAGCTCTTGGACTCAAAATAAATACTGCATAAAAATTTTAGTACATTTCCATAAAAAAAATCGAGCATAAAAATTAGGAAAGGCTAACCCCTTGCCTGTTTTTGATAAATTATGGAAATCCATAAAACACGAAAACGTGATCCGATTTTGATGTGTGATACATTTATTGAAAGCTTTTGGACTCAACATAAATACTGCATTAAAATATTTGTACATTTCCATAAAAAAAATTCGAGCATAAAAATTAGGAAAGGCTAACCCCTTGCCTGTTTTTCATAAATTATGAAAATCCATAAAACACGAAAACGTGGTCCGATTTTGATGTGTGATACATTTATTGAAAGCTCTTGGACTCAACATAAATACTGCATTAAAATATTTGTACATTTCCATAAAAAAAATTCGAGCATAAAAATTAGGAAAGGCTAACCCCTTGCCTGTTTTTCATAAATTATGAAAATCCATAAAACACGAAAAAGTGGTCCGATGTTGGTGTGTGATACATTTATTGAAAGCTCTTGGACTCAACATAAATACTGCATTAAAATATTTGTACATTTCCATAAAAAAAATTCGAGCATAAAAATTAGGAAAGGCTAACCCCTTGCCTGTTTTTCATAAATTATGAAAATCCATAAAACACGAAAACGTGGTCCGATGTTGGTGTGTGATACATTTATTGTAAGCTCTTGGACTCAACATAAATACTGCATTAAAATATTTGTACATTTCCATAAAAAAAATTCGAGCATAAAAATTAGGAAAGGCTAACCCCTTGCCTGTTTTTCATAAATTATGAAAATCCATAAAACACGAAAAAGTGGTCCGATGTTGGTGTGTGATACATTTATTGAAAGCTCTTGGACTCAACATAAATACTGCATTAAAATATTTGTACATTTCCATAAAAAAAAATCGAGCATAAAAATTAGGAAAGGCTAACCCCTTGCCTGTTTTTGATAAATTATGAAAATCCATAAAACACGAAAACGTGGTCCGATGTTGGTGTGTGATACATTTATTGTAAGCTCTTGGACTCAACATAAATACTGCATTAAAATATTTGTACATTTCCATAAAAAAAAATCGAGCATAAAAATTAGGAAAGGCTAACCCCTTGCCTGTTTTTGATAAATTATGAAAATCCATAAAACACGAAAACGTGGTTCGATTTTGATGTGTGATACATTTATTGAAAGCTCTTGGACTCAACATAAATACTGCATTTAAATATTTGTACATTTCCATAAAAAAAAATCGAGCATAAAAATTAGGAAAGGCTAACCACTTGCCTGTTTTTGATAAATTATGAAAATCCATAAACCACGCTGCAGTGGTCCGATTTTGATGTGTGATACATTTATTGAAAGCTCTTGGACTCAAAATAAATACTGCATAAAAATTTTAGTACATTTCCATAAAAAAAATCGAGCATAAAAATTAGGAAAGGCTAACCCCTTGCCTGTTTTTGATAAATTATGGAAATCCATAAAACACGAAAACGTGATCCGATTTTGATGTGTGATACATTTATTGAAAGCTTTTGGACTCAACATAAATACTGCATTAAAATATTTGTACATTTCCATAAAAAAAATTCGAGCATAAAAATTAGGAAAGGCTAACCCCTTGCCTGTTTTTCATAAATTATGAAAATCCATAAAACACGAAAACGTGGTCCGATTTTGATGTGTGATACATTTATTGAAAGCTCTTGGACTCAACATAAATACTGCATTAAAATATTTGTACATTTCTATAAAAAAAAATCGAGCATAAAAATTAGGAAAGGCTAACCCCTTGCCTGTTTTTCATAAATTATGAAAATCCATAAAACACGAAAAAGTGGTCCGATTTTGATGTGTGATACATTTATTGAAAGCTCTTGGACTCAACATAAATACTGCATTAAAATATTTGTACATTTCCATAAAAAAAATTCGAGCATAAAAATTAGGAAAGGCTAACCCCTTGCCTGTTTTTCATAAATTATGAAAATCCATAAAACACGAAAACGTGGTCCGATGTTGGTGTGTGATACATTTATTGTAAGCTCTTGGACTCAACATAAATACTGCATTAAAATATTTGTACATTTCCATAAAAAAAAATCGAGCATAAAAATTAGGAAAGGCTAACCCCTTGCCGGTTTTTGATTAATTATGAAAATCCATAAAACACGAAAACGTGGTCCGATTTTGATGTGTGATACATTTATTGAAAGCTCTTGGACTCAACATAAATACTGCATTAAAATATTTGTACATTTCCATACAAAAAATCGAGCATAAAAATTAGGAAAAGCTAACCCCTTGCCTGTTTTTGATAAATTATGAAAATCCATAAACCACGCTGCAGTGGTCCGATTTTGATGTGTGATACATTTATTGAAAGCTCTTGGACTCAAAATAAATACTGCATAAAAATTTTAGTACATTTCCATAAAAAAAATCGAGCATAAAAATTAGGAAAGGCTAACCCCTTGCCTGTTTTTGATAAATTATGAAAATCCATAAACCACGCTGCAGTGGTCCGATTTTGATGTGTGATACATTTATTGAAAGCTCTTGGACTCAACATAAATACTGCATTAAAATATTTGTACATTTCCATAAAAAAAATTCAAGCATAAAAATTAGGAAAGGCTAACCCCTTGCCTGTTTTTGATAAATTATGGAAATCCATAAAACACGAAAACGTGGTCCGATGTTGGTGTGTGATACATTTATTGAAAGCTCTTGGACTCAACATAAATACTGCATTTAAATATTTGTACATTTCCATAAAAAAAAATCGAGCATAAAAATTAGGAAAGGCTAACCCCTTGCCTGTTTTTGATAAATTATGAAAATCCATAAAACACGAAAACGTGGTCCGATGTTGGTGTGTGATACATTTATTGTAAGCTCTTGGACTCAACATAAATACTGCATTAAAATATTTGTACATTTCCATAAAAAAAAATCGAGCATAAAAATTAGGAAAGGCTAACCCCTTGCCTGTTTTTGATAAATTATGAAAATCCATAAAACACGAAAACGTGGTCCGATTTTGATGTGTGATACATTTATTGAAAGCTCTTGGACTCAACATAAATACTGCATTAAAATATTTGTACATTTCCATAAAAAAAATCGAGCATAAAAATTAGGAAAGGCTAACCCCTTGCCTGTTTTTGATAAATTATGAAAATCCATAAACCACGCTGCAGTGGTCCGATTTTGATGTGTGATACATTTATTGAAAGCTCTTGGACTCAAAATAAATACTGCATAAAAATTTTAGTACATTTCCATAAAAAAAATCGAGCATAAAAATTAGGAAAGGCTAACCCCTTGCCTGTTTTTGATAAATTATAAAAATCCATAAAACACGAAAAAGTGGTCCGATTTTGATGTGTGATACATTTATTGAAAGCTCTTGGACTCAACATAAATACTGCATTAAAATATTTGTACATTTCCATAAAAAAAATCGAGCATAAAAATTAGGAAAGGCTAACCCCTTGCCTGTTTTTGATAAATTATGAAAATCCATAAAACACGAAAACGTGGTCCGATGTTGGTGTGTGATACATTTATTGAAAGCTCTTGGACTCAACATAAATACTGCATTTAAATATTTGTACATTTCCATAAAAAAATTTCGAGCATAAAAATTAGGAAAGGCTAACCCCTTGCCTGTTTTTGATAAATTATGAAAATCCATAAAACACGAAAACGTGGTCCGATGTTGGTGTGTGATACATTTATTGAAAGCTCTTGGACTCAACATAAATACTGCATTAAAATATTTGTACATTTCCATAAAAAAATTTCGAGCATAAAAATTAGGAAAGGCTAACCCCTTGCCTGTTTTTCATAAATTATGAAAATCCATAAAACACGAAAACGTGGTCCGATTTTGATGTGTGATACATTTATTGAAAGCTTTTGGACTCAACATAAATACTGCATTAAAATATTTGTACATTTCTATAAAAAAAAATCCAACATAAAAATTAGGAAAGGCTAACCCCTTGCCTGTTTTTGATAAATTATGAAAATCCATAAACCACGCTGCAGTGGTCCGATTTTGATGTGTGATACATTTATTGAAAGCTCTTGGACTCAAAATAAATACTGCATAAAAATTTTAGTACATTTCCATAAAAAAAATTGAGCATAAAAATTAGGAAAGGCTGACCCCTTGCCTGTTTTTGATAAATTATGAAAATCCATAAAACACGAAAACGTGGTCCGATTTTGATGTGTGATACATTTATTGAAAGCTTTTGGACTCAACATAAATACTGCATTAAAATATTTGTAAATTTCCATAAAAAAAATCGAGCATAAAAATTAGGAAAGGCTAACCCCTTGCCTGTTTTTGATAAATTATGAAAATCCATAAAACACGAAAACGTGGTCCGATTTTGATGTGTGATACATTTATTGAAAGCTTTTGGACTCAACATAAATACTGCATTAAAATATTTGTAAATTTCCATAAAAAAAATCGAGCATAAAAATTAGGAAAGGCTAACCCCTTGCCTGTTTTTGATAAATTATGAAAATCCATAAAACACGAAAACGTGGTCCGATTTTGATGTGTGATACATTTATTGAAAGCTTTTGGACTCAACATAAATACTGCATTAAAATATTTGTACATTTCTATAAAAAAAAATCCAACATAAAAATTAGGAAAGGCTAACCCCTTGCCTGTTTTTGATAAATTATGAAAATCCATAAACCACGCTGCAGTGGTCCGATTTTGATGTGTGATACATTTATTGAAAGCTCTTGGACTCAAAATAAATACTGCATAAAAATTTTAGTACATTTCCATAAAAAAAATCGAGCATAAAAATTAGGAAAGGCTAACCCCTTGCCTGTTTTTGATAAATTTTGAAAATCCATAAACCACGCTGCAGTGGTCCGATTTTTATGTGTGATACATTTATTGAAAGCTCTTGGACTCAAAATAAATACTGCATAAAAATTTTAGTACATTTCCATAAAAAAAATTGAGCATAAAAATTAGGAAAGGCTGACCCCTTGCCTGTTTTTGATAAATTATGAAAATCCATAAAACACGAAAACGTGGTCCGATTTTGATGTGTGATACATTTATTGAAAGCTTTTGGACTCAACATAAATACTGCATTAAAATATTTGTAAATTTCCATAAAAAAAATCGAGCATAAAAATTAGGAAAGGCTAACCCCTTGCCTGTTTTTGATAAATTATGAAAATCCATAAAACACGAAAACGTGGTCCGATTTTGATGTGTGATACATTTATTGAAAGCTTTTGGACTCAACATAAATACTGCATTAAAATATTTGTACATTTCTATAAAAAAAAATCCAACATAAAAATTAGGAAAGGCTAACCCCTTGCCTGTTTTTGATAAATTATGAAAATCCATAAACCACGCTGCAGTGGTCCGATTTTGATGTGTGATACATTTATTGAAAGCTCTTGGACTCAAAATAAATACTGCATAAAAATTTTAGTACATTTCCATAAAAAAAATCGAGCATAAAAATTAGGAAAGGCTAACCCCTTGCCTGTTTTTGATAAATTATAAAAATCCATAAAACACGAAAAAGTGGTCCGATTTTGATGTGTGATACATTTATTGAAAGCTTTTGGACTCAACATAAATACTGCATTAAAATATTTGTACATTTCTATTAAAAAAAATCCAACATAAAAATTAGGAAAGGCTAACCCCTTGCCTGTTTTTGATAAATTATGAAAATCCATAAACCACGCTGCAGTGGTCCGATTTTGATGTGTGATACATTTATTGAAAGCTCTTGGACTCAACATAAATACTGCATTAAATTGTTTGTATATTTCCATAAAAAATTTCGAGCATACAAATTAGGAAAGGCTAACCCCTTGCCTGTTTTTGATAGATTATGAAAATCCATAAAACACGAAAATATGGTCCGATTTTGATGTGTGATACATTTATTGAAAGCTATTGGACTCAACATAAATACTGCATTAAATTATATGTATATTTCCATAAAAAATTTCGAGCATACAAATTAGGAAAGGCTAACCCCTTGCCTGTTTTTGATAGATTATGAAAATCCATAAACCACGCTGCAGTGGTCCGATTTTTATGTGTGATACATTTATTGAAAGCTCTTGGACTCAAAATAAATACTGCATAAAAATTTTAGTACATTTCCATAAAAAAAATCGAGCATAAAAATTAGGAAAGGCTAACCCCTTGCCTGTTTTTGATAAATTATGAAAATCCATAAAACACGAAAAAGTGGTCCGATTTTGATGTGTGATACATTTATTGAAAGCTATTGGACTCAACATAAATACTGCATTAAATTATATGTATATTTCCATAAAAAATTTCGAGCATACAAATTAGGAAAGGCTAACCCCTTGCCTGTTTTTGATAGATTATGAAAATCCATAAACCACGCTGCAGTGGTCCGATTTTTATGTGTGATACATTTATTGAAAGCTCTTGGACTCAAAATAAATACTGCATAAAAATTTTAGTACATTTCCATAAAAAAAATTGAGCATAAAAATTAGGAAAGGCTGACCCCTTGCCTGTTTTTGATAAATTATGAAAATCCATAAAACACGAAAACGTGGTCCGATTTTGATGTGTGATACATTTATTGAAAGCTTTTGGACTCAACATAAATACTGCATTAAAATATTTGTACATTTCTATTAAAAAAAATCCAACATAAAAATTAGGAAAGGCTAACCCCTTGCCTGTTTTTGATAAATTATGAAAATCCATAAACCACGCTGCAGTGGTCCGATTTTGATGTGTGATACATTTATTGAAAGCTCTTGGACTCAACATAAATACTGCATTAAATTATTTGTATATTTCCATAAAAAATTTCGAGCATACAAATTAGGAAAGGCTAACCCCTTGCCTGTTTTTGATAGATTATGAAAATCCATAAAACACGAAAATATGGTCCGATTTTGATGTGTGATACATTTATTGAAAGCTATTGGACTCAACATAAATACTGCATTAAATTATATGTATATTTCCATAAAAAATTTCGAGCATACAAATTAGGAAAGGCTAACCCCTTGCCTGTTTTTGATAGATTATGAAAATCCATAAACCACGCTGCAGTGGTCCGATTTTTATGTGTGATACATTTATTGAAAGCTCTTGGACTCAAAATAAATACTGCATAAAAATTTTAGTACATTTCCATAAAAAAAATCGAGCATAAAAATTAGGAAAGGCTAACCCCTTGCCTGTTTTTGATAAATTATGAAAATCCATAAAACACGAAAAAGTGGTCCGATTTTGATGTGTGATACATTTATTGAAAGCTATTGGACTCAACATAAATACTGCATTAAATTATATGTATATTTCCATAAAAAATTTCGAGCATACAAATTAGGAAAGGCTAACCCCTTGCCTGTTTTTGATAGATTATGAAAATCCATAAACCACGCTGCAGTGGTCCGATTTTTATGTGTGATACATTTATTGAAAGCTCTTGGACTCAAAATAAATACTGCATAAAAATTTTAGTACATTTCCATAAAAAAAATTGAGCATAAAAATTAGGAAAGGCTAACCCCTTGCCTGTTTTTGATAAATTATGAAAATCCATAAAACACGAAAACGTGGTCCGATTTTGATGTGTGATACATTTATTGAAAGCTTTTGGACTCAACATAAATACTGCATTAAAATATTTGTAAATTTCCATAAAAAAAATCGAGCATAAAAATTAGGAAAGGCTAACCCCTTGCCTGTTTTTGATAAATTATGAAAATCCATAAAACACGAAAACGTGGTCCGATTTTGATGTGTGATACATTTATTGAAAGCTCTTGGACTCAACATAAATACTGCATTAAATTATTTGTATATTTCCATAAAAAATTTCAAGCATACAAATTAGGAAAGGCTAACCCCTTGCCTGTTTTTGATAAATTATGAAAATCCATAAACCACGCTGCAGTGGTCCGATTTTGATGTGTGATACATTTATTGAAAGCTCTTGGACTCAAAATAAATACTGCATAAAAATTTTAGTACATTTCCATAAAAAAAATCGAGCATAAAAATTAGGAAAGGCTAACCCCTTGCCTGTTTTTGATAAATTATAAAAATCCATAAAACACGAAAAAGTGGTCCGATTTTGATGTGTGATACATTTATTGAAAGCTCTTGGACTCAAAATAAATACTGCATAAAAATTTTAGTACATTTCCATAAAAAAAATTGAGCATAAAAATTAGGAAAGGCTGACCCCTTGCCTGTTTTTGATAAATTATGAAAATCCATAAAACACGAAAACGTGGTCCGATTTTGATGTGTGATACATTTATTGAAAGCTTTTGGACTCAACATAAATACTGCATTAAAATATTTGTACATTTCTATAAAAAAAATTCGAGCATAAAAATTAGGAAAGGCTAACCCCTTGCCTGTTTTTGATAAATTTTGAAAATCCATAAACCACGCTGCAGTGGTCCGATTTTTATGTGTGATACATTTATTGAAAGCTCTTGGACTCAAAATAAATACTGCATAAAAATTTTAGTACATTTCCATAAAAAAAATTGAGCATAAAAATTAGGAAAGGCTGACCCCTTGCCTGTTTTTGATAAATTATGAAAATCCATAAAACACGAAAACGTGGTCCGATTTTGATGTGTGATACATTTATTGAAAGCTTTTGGACTCAACATAAATACTGCATTAAAATATTTGTAAATTTCCATAAAAAAAATCGAGCATAAAAATTAGGAAAGGCTAACCCCTTGCCTGTTTTTGATAAATTATGAAAATCCATAAAACACGAAAACGTGGTCCGATTTTGATGTGTGATACATTTATTGAAAGCTTTTGGACTCAACATAAATACTGCATTAAAATATTTGTACATTTCTATAAAAAAAAATCCAACATAAAAATTAGGAAAGGCTAACCCCTTGCCTGTTTTTGATAAATTATGAAAATCCATAAACCACGCTGCAGTGGTCCGATTTTGATGTGTGATACATTTATTGAAAGCTCTTGGACTCAAAATAAATACTGCATAAAAATTTTAGTACATTTCCATAAAAAAAATCGAGCATAAAAATTAGGAAAGGCTAACCCCTTGCCTGTTTTTGATAAATTATAAAAATCCATAAAACACGAAAAAGTGGTCCGATTTTGATGTGTGATACATTTATTGAAAGCTTTTGGACTCAACATAAATACTGCATTAAAATATTTGTACATTTCTATTAAAAAAAATCCAACATAAAAATTAGGAAAGGCTAACCCCTTGCCTGTTTTTGATAAATTATGAAAATCCATAAACCACGCTGCAGTGGTCCGATTTTGATGTGTGATACATTTATTGAAAGCTCTTGGACTCAACATAAATACTGCATTAAATTATTTGTATATTTCCATAAAAAATTTCGAGCATACAAATTAGGAAAGGCTAACCCCTTGCCTGTTTTTGATAGATTATGAAAATCCATAAAACACGAAAATATGGTCCGATTTTGATGTGTGATACATTTATTGAAAGCTATTGGACTCAACATAAATACTGCATTAAATTATATGTATATTTCCATAAAAAATTTCGAGCATACAAATTAGGAAAGGCTAACCCCTTGCCTGTTTTTGATAGATTATGAAAATCCATAAACCACGCTGCAGTGGTCCGATTTTTATGTGTGATACATTTATTGAAAGCTCTTGGACTCAAAATAAATACTGCATAAAAATTTTAGTACATTTCCATAAAAAAAATCGAGCATAAAAATTAGGAAAGGCTAACCCCTTGCCTGTTTTTGATAAATTATGAAAATCCATAAAACACGAAAAAGTGGTCCGATTTTGATGTGTGATACATTTATTGAAAGCTATTGGACTCAACATAAATACTGCATTAAATTATATGTATATTTCCATAAAAAATTTCGAGCATACAAATTAGGAAAGGCTAACCCCTTGCCTGTTTTTGATAGATTATGAAAATCCATAAACCACGCTGCAGTGGTCCGATTTTTATGTGTGATACATTTATTGAAAGCTCTTGGACTCAAAATAAATACTGCATAAAAATTTTAGTACATTTCCATAAAAAAAATTGAGCATAAAAATTAGGAAAGGCTAACCCCTTGCCTGTTTTTGATAAATTATGAAAATCCATAAAACACGAAAACGTGGTCCGATTTTGATGTGTGATACATTTATTGAAAGCTTTTGGACTCAACATAAATACTGCATTAAAATATTTGTAAATTTCCATAAAAAAAATCGAGCATAAAAATTAGGAAAGGCTAACCCCTTGCCTGTTTTTGATAAATTATGAAAATCCATAAAACACGAAAACGTGGTCCGATTTTGATGTGTGATACATTTATTGAAAGCTCTTGGACTCAACATAAATACTGCATTAAATTATTTGTATATTTCCATAAAAAATTTCAAGCATACAAATTAGGAAAGGCTAACCCCTTGCCTGTTTTTGATAAATTATGAAAATCCATAAACCACGCTGCAGTGGTCCGATTTTGATGTGTGATACATTTATTGAAAGCTCTTGGACTCAAAATAAATACTGCATAAAAATTTTAGTACATTTCCATAAAAAAAATCGAGCATAAAAATTAGGAAAGGCTAACCCCTTGCCTGTTTTTGATAAATTATAAAAATCCATAAAACACGAAAAAGTGGTCCGATGTTGGTGTGTGATACATTTATTGAAAGCTCTTGGACTCAACATAAATACTGCATTAAATTATTTGTATATTTCCATAAAAAATTTCGAGCATACAAATTAGGAAAGGCTAACCCCTTGCCTGTTTTTGATAGATTATGAAAATCCATAAAACACGAAAAAGTGGTCCGATTTTTATGTGTGATACATTTATTGAAAGCTCTTGGACTCAACATAAATACTGCATTAAAATATTTGTACATTTCTATAAAAAAAATTCGAGCATAAAAATTAGGAAAGGCTAACCCCTTGCCTGTTTTTGATAAATTATGGAAATCCATAAACCACGCTGCAGTGGTCCGATTTTGATGTGTGATACATTTATTGAAAGCTCTTGGACTCAAAATAAATACTGCATAAAAATTTTAGTACATTTCCATAAAAAAAATCGAGCATAAAAATTAGGAAAGGCTAACCCCTTGCCTGTTTTTGATAAATTATAAAAATCCATAAAACACGAAAAAGTGGTCCGATTTTGATGTGTGATACATTTATTGAAAGCTCTTGGACTCAACATAAATACTGCATTAAATTATTTGTATATTTCCATAAAAAATTTCGAGCATACAAATTAGGAAAGGCTAACCCCTTGCCTGTTTTTGATAGATTATGAAAATCCATAAAACACGAAAAAGTGGTCCGATTTTGATGTGTGATACATTTATTGAAAGCTCTTGGACTCAACATAAATAATGCAATAAATTATTTGTATATTTCCATTAAAAATTTCGAGCATACAAATTAGGAAAGGCTAACCCCTTGCCTGTTTTTGATAGATTATGAAAATCCATAAAACACGAAAAAGTGGTCCGATTTTGATGTGTGAAACATTTATTGAAAGCTTTTGGACTCAACATAAATACTGCATTAAAATATTTGTACATTTCTATAAAAAAAAATCCAACATAAAAATTAGGAAAGGCTAACCCCTTGCCTGTTTTTGATAAATTATGAAAATCCATAAACCACGCTGCAGTGGTCCGATTTTGATGTGTGATACATATATTGAAAGCTCTTGGACTCAAAATAAATACTGCATAAAAATTTTAGTACATTTCCATAAAAAAAATCGAGCATAAAAATTAGGAAAGGCTAACCCCTTGCCTGTTTTTGATAAATTATAAAAATCCATAAAACACGAAAAAGTGGTCCGATTTTGATGTGTGATACATTTATTGAAAGCTCTTGGACTCAACATAAATACTGCATTAAAATATTTGTACATTTCTATAAAAAAAATTCGAGCATAAAAATTAGGAAAGGCTAACCCCTTGCCTGTTTTTGATAAATTATGGAAATCCATAAACCACGCTGCAGTGGTCCGATTTTGATGTGTGATACATTTATTGAAAGCTCTTGGACTCAAAATAAATACTGCATAAAAATTTTAGTACATTTCCATAAAAAAAATCGAGCATAAAAATTAGGAAAGGCTAACCCCTTGCCTGTTTTTGATAAATTATAAAAATCCATAAAACACGAAAAAGTGGTCCGATTTTGATGTGTGATACATTTATTGAAAGCTCTTGGACTCAACATAAATACTGCATTAAATTATTTGTATATTTCCATTAAAAATTTCGAGCATACAAATTAGGAAAGGCTAACCCCTTGCCTGTTTTTGATAGATTATGAAAATCCATAAAACACGAAAAAGTGGTCCGATTTTTATGTGTGATACATTTATTGAAAGCTCTTGGACTCAACATAAATACTGCATTAAAATATTTGTACATTTCTATTAAAAAAAAATTCGAGCATAAAAATTAGGAAAGGCTAACCCCTTGCCTGTTTTTGATAAATTATGGAAATCCATAAAACACGAAAACGTGGTCCGATTTTGATGTGTGATACATTTATTGAAAGCTCTTGGACTCAACATAAATACTGCATTAAAATATTTGTACATTTCTATATAAAAAATTCGAGCATAAAAATTAGGAAAGGCTAACCCCTTGCCTGTTTTTGATAAATTATGAAAATCCATAAACCACGCTGCAGTGGTCCGATTTTGATGTGTGATACATTTATTGAAAGCTCTTGGACTCAAAATAAATACTGCATAAAAATTTTAGTACATTTCCATAAAAAAAATCGAGCATAAAAATTAGGAAAGGCTAACCCCTTGCCTGTTTTTGATAAATTATAAAAATCCATAAAACACGAAAAAGTGGTCCGATTTTGATGTGTGATACATTTATTGAAAGCTCTTGGACTCAACATAAATACTGCATTAAATTATTTGTACATTTCCATAAAAAAATGTCGAGCATAAAAATTAGGAAAGGCTAACCCCTTGCCTGTTTTTGATAAATTATGAAAATCCATAAAACACGAAGACGTGGTCCGATTTTGATGTGTGATACATTTATTGATAGCTCTTGGACTCAACATAAATACTGCATTAAAATATTTGTACATTTCCATAAAGAAATTTCGAGCATAAAAATTAGGAAAGGCTAACCCCTTGCCTGTTTTTCATAAATTATGAAAATCCATAAAACACGAAGACGTGGTCCGATTTTGATGTGTGATACATTTATTGATAGCTCTTGGACTCAACATAAATACTGCATTAAATTATTTGTACATTTCCATAAAAAAAATCGAGCATAAAAATTAGGAAAGGCTAACCCCTTCAACATGTGCTGCTGCCATAAATGGTCTAACGAAGCGGTTTGATGGCCAATTTGAAATTATACAAACTCTTATTGCTGAAATTAAAGTATCTCAGGAGTTCATCTGTGCTGAGTTCGAGGGATTCAAAAAAGAAATAATGAATTTAGTTGTCGATAATAAACGATTAACAAAAACTTGTTTGGGGTTACAAGAGACGTGTCGGAAACATGAAGAACGCCTCAACGTAATGGAGTCTCTACTGGATAAGCCTAATCAAATTGGTAACTCATCAAAAATTACTATCGTTGGGCTACCTAACCAGCATCCTGACGTGAATGGATTAATTTTAGCTACTATTAAGAATGTGGATCATTCTGTAATAGCCGGTGACATTATTTCAATTCGGCAAACTAAGCGAGGTGGCAACAAACTTCCATCTAATAAAACTAACAAAAATATGTCAGATGACGTTTTTATTGTCACATTAAAATCAAATGAACTACAAAATAATATTCTCGCTCTAATGCGTAAGAAGAAAATACTTCTTACCACCGACTTGGGTAGTATCTGTCCGGGTGATCATCCTGAGCAGCGCATCTACATCATGCAGCACTTCACAAAATTTCAATCATTCCTGTATAATGAAGCTAAAAATATCAAAATGAAAAATAATTATAAATATCTATGGTGTAAGATGGGACAAATTTACTTACGAAAATCAGCTGACTCGAATGTTGTACGTGTCCAGTCATTGAATGATTTATTTCGCCTGCAGCCAATTGAATCTCCAAATGTTGATGATTCCTGAAGGAAGAAGTGAAAATGAACCATTAAGTATATTTTTATTTAAATTTTTTGTAGGCTTAGCTAAGGTTATAAACTTATATTTACCATTGTTTTTGTTTACATTTGCTAAGTTAATTTTTGTTTTGTTTTTTATTTTGACACTTGTTGTCAAAACTTTTGTCACTGCGTTGTTTGTATTTTATTTTTTGTTATTTTTGCATGTTGGCAGTATACGCTTAATACCAATTAAGCAATTAAAGTACACATTACACTACAGTATTTTTCTTGTATATAGAAATTTTCGGTCTAACACGATCAATTATTTTAATTTTTTATTTTATTATATTTTTTATTTTTTATTACTTTTATATATCAAATTTTTGAGTAACTTTTTTAACTTTTTGACTTTATTATATATTTGCACTTTATTGTATCTTAATTTTACATTATTGATCATTACATTTTTACAAAATTTGTACAGTTGGCTTACAACTTGGTATGTTGAAATGACACCAATTTTCCAATTCCAATTTAGTCTCAGTGATTTTACTGATTTGCATATATTGCTTTTATTCTTACTTAATGATGGTACTAGGGATTAAAACCAAACAGAATGATGGCAAAGTGCCAGTTGTGAATTTCATAAAAGACAATATAAAGTATAGCTTTGGTTGTTTGAATGTATGTCATTTGAATGCACGTAGTATTTCTGCTCATATTGATGAAATCTCAAATCTAGTTGTGTCGACTTCATTCCATATTGTTGGTGTTTCTGAGACCTGGCTTCGAGATGGTATCCCAGAATGTCTGTTCCAAATTCCTGGATATGTTTTAATTAGAAATGATAGAGCAAGTAGAGGAGGTGGAGTTGGATTATATGTTAGAGACAACCTGAAAGTTAATGTAATACATAAATCTCATTTGACATTCTTTGATGCGCTTTTTGTTGAGGTTATGCTATGTGGTGGTAAACTTTTAGTTGGTGTTGTCTACAATCCTCCAAGCTGCACGGTGTCGCAAGTGAACCAAATAGTAGAAGCTATATCCGCTTTGGTTTCAGATTACCATCATGTCATAATTATGGGTGATTTCAATTTAAACGTGGAAAATCCATCAACAGTCACTAAACATTTTCTAGATCTCATGACCTCACTTTCTCTTACGATTCTACCATTTTATAATACCAGGCTGACAGCTACTTTGGACCTTATTGTTGTTCCAGACTTAAATGCTGACCAAATAATCAGCTTTGGGCAAACTGCTATCCCAGGTATCTCTGATCATGACTTAATTTTTGTCAGCTATAAATACCGAAACTCCCATACAGCAGTCAACTACCAGTATGTGCGTGATTTTCGTAAAGTAAATGTGCACAAGCTTCTTAATGATAGTTTGCTACTGAATTGGTGTGGGATTTATCAATGTCCAGATGTTAACAGCAAAGTGAAATATTTTAATGATTTATTTACAAATATTCTTAATAATCATGTCCCGACAAAACGTAAATTGTGCAATAATGGGTCAATGCCATGGTTCAATCAGATGGTTGAAGAATCTATTAATAAACGTGATCAAGCTTTATTTAGGTGGCGAAAAAGTAAATGTACCGCCGATAGGTTGTCCTACTGTAGAATACGGAATAGAACATCATGTCTGATCCGTGATTGTAAAAGAAAATACTTTTTTGATAGGTTGGATGCTGGTCGCAAGGGGAGAAACGTCTGGAGTGTAATAAAAAGTCTAGGAATGCAAACAACGAATAAAAACACTGTCAACAATTTCACAGCTGATGATTTCAATAAACAGTTTTCGGATATTCCACAAAATCCAGTTGTTTTGCCGTTCGCTCATAAAGTTAAAGATTTCAATTATGAATTAAACTTTACATCGTTTACTGAAACTGAAGTGGCTTTGGCTATATTGCATATTAAGTCAAATGCTGTTGGCCATGACAATATGATACCTAAGTTGGTAAAAATGTTGCTTCCTGTCATTATTCCTTATTGTACTCACATTTTTAATTATATAGTAGCAAGCTGCACTTTTCCTGACGTGTGGAAAACTGCGATTATTACACCGGTACCAAAAATTACATCACCTTCCTTGCTATCTGATTTTCGACCGATAAGCATTTTACCATATTTGTCCAAAGTATTTGAACTGTTATTATGTAACAACATTAAGGAATATTTGAATCAATTTAATTTGCTGGATCGGTTTCAATCTGGGTTTAGGAGGCATCATTCCACATCTACAGCTTTGTCTAAAGTGTATTTTGATTTATTGAAAAGTTTGAACCAGTCAAATATTTCTGTGCTTGTATTACTTGATTTTTCCAAGGCGTTTGATTGTATTAACCATGTTCTACTTGCACAAAAACTGAAATTTTATTTTAAGTTTTCTGATTACTCAACTCGACTTATCGTTTCATACTTAACCAATCGCAAGCAAGTAGTGAAATCTTGTAATGTATTTTCGTCGCCGGTATCAGTTTTGTCTGGAGTACCACAAGGTTCTGTCCTTGGTCCTCTTTTATTTTCGCTTTATATTAATGACTTACCAGATAGACTTAAGTACTCGAAGTATCATATGTATGCGGATGATTTTCAACTCTACAATTCTGGACCATTGCGCAATATCGATGTTACATGCCGAAGTTTGAACCATGACTTGCTTATGATTTCTTCTTGGGCCAAATCAAATGGCTTGCTTTTGAATGCAAATAAATCACAAGTTTTACCAATCTATAAACATAAGATTGATAAAGATCTAGTTAATATTGAAATTGAAGGTGTGAAATTATTTGTATCTGATGTTGCTCGAAATCTTGGAGTATTATTTAATAGTACATTAACTTGGAGTGCACATGTTAATCAGGTTTGCAATAAAGTCAACTTTGCACTATTTTCACTCAACAAATTAGGTAACATTACTCCAGTACCAATTAGGCTACTATTTGTCAAGACTTTAATTTTGCCTATTCTCACATATGGAGACATATTTATTTATAATGCTGACTCCAAGTCTAAGAACCGGTTGAAATTAACTTTTAATAAGTGCTTGAGATATATATATGGGCTGCGTAAGTTTGATCATGTATCTGATTTTCAAGACAAAATACTTGGCATATCTTTTGTTACATATCTCAAAATAAGAGTTCTTTGTTTTATTTTCAAAATATTACATCTTAAACATCCATCTTATTTGTATTCTTTAGTAACTTTTAGTTCTTCACCCAGAGTTCTTCGAATCACATCATTCTCATCTAGATTTGCTACTAGTCAGTTTACGTCTTCAATATTTGTTGATGGAATCATTAAATTTAACGAATTGCCCGAATGTATTAAAAGAAGTAAATCCGTTGATCGGTTCAAAAAAGCATGCACAGACTTTTTTAAGCATAATTCAAGATGATGTCATTTCAACTTAACTTGTTTATAGAACTTGTTCATACTTGTTTCGATAATTTGAATTTATATGCATTTGAGTATGTATGTATGTATGTGTGTATGTATATGTATATGTATGTATGTGTGTGTATATGTATGTGTATGTGCATGTGTATGTGTATATGTATGTATGTATGTATATGTATATGTGTATATATATATATATATATATATATATATATATATATATATATATATATATGGATGTGTGTGTATGTAAATATATGTATATATGTATATATATATATATATATGTATATATATATATATATATGTGTGTGTGTATGTAAATATATGTGTATGTATGTATATGTAGATATATGTATATATGTATGTATGTGTGTATATGTATATATATGTATATATGTATGTATATGTGTATATATGTGTATGTATGTGTGTATGTATATGTAGATATATGTTGTATGTATGTATTTGTATGTGTGTATATATATATGTATATATGTGTATATATATATATATATATATATATATATATATGTATATATATATAAATATGTGTGTATGTATGTATATATATGCATAATGTGTGTTTTGAATTTTATTATTTTGAACTTTTATTTTTATTTATTTAACTGTAGTGGAACACACCTATAATGGTGTTAATTTTAATTTTATTTTAATTTTAATATTAATTTTTTTTTTTTTTTTTATCGTATTGTAATAAACTATGTATATGTAAAAAATTATATTAATGCTGAGATATACTTTGAAAAGGCCTTTGGCCTTACTTATCTCAGTATAAGAATGAATAAATAAATAAATAAAAAAATAAATAAATAACCCCTTGCCTGTTTTTGATAAATTATAAAAATCCATAAAACACGAAAAAGTGGTCCGATTTTTATGTGTGATACATTTATTGAAAGCTCTTGGACTCAACATAAATACTGCATTAAAATATTTGTACATTTCTATAAAAAAAATTCGAGCATAAAAATTAGGAAAGGCTAACCCCTTGCCTGTTTTTGATAAATTATGGAAATCCATAAAACACGAAAACGTGGTCCGATTTTGATGTGTGATACATTTATTGAAAGCTCTTGGACTCAACATAAATACTGCATTAAAATTTTAGTACATTTCCATAAAAAAAATCGAGCATAAAAATTAGGAAAGGCTAACCCCTTGCCTGTTTTTGATAAATTATAAAAATCCATAAAACACGAAAAAGTGGTCCGATTTTGATGTGTGATACATTTATTGAAAGCTCTTGGACTTAACATAAATACTGCATTAAATTATTTGTACATTTCCATAAAAAAATGTCGAGCATAAAAATTAGGAAAGGCTAACCCCTTGCCTGTTTTTGATAAATTATGAAAATCCATAAAACACGAAAAAGTGGTCCGATTTTGATGTGTGATACATTTATTGAAAGCTATTGGACTCAACATAAATACTGCATTAAATTATTTGTACATTTCCATAAAAAAAATCGAGCATAAAAATTAGGAAAGGCTAACCCCTTGCCTGTTTTTGATAAATTATAAAAATCCATAAAACACGAAAAAGTGGTCCGATTTTTATGTGTGATACATTTATTGAAAGCTCTTGGACTCAACATAAATACTGCATTAAAATATTTGTACATTTCTATAAAAAAAATTCGAGCATAAAAATTAGGAAAGGCTAACCCCTTGCCTGTTTTTGATAAATTATGGAAATCCATAAAACACGAAAACGTGGTCCGATTTTGATGTGTGATACATTTATTGAAAGCTCTTGGACTCAACATAAATACTGCATTAAAATTTTAGTACATTTCCATAAAAAAAATCGAGCATAAAAATTAGGAAAGGCTAACCCCTTGCCTGTTTTTGATAAATTATAAAAATCCATAAAACACGAAAAAGTGGTCCGATTTTGATGTGTGATACATTTATTGAAAGCTCTTGGACTCAACATAAATACTGCATTAAATTATTTGTATATTTCCATAAAAAATTTCGAGCATACAAATTAGGAAAGGCTAACCCCTTGCCTGTTTTTGATAGATTATGAAAATCCATAAAACACGAAAAAGTGGTCCGATTTTTATGTGTGATACATTTATTGAAAGCTCTTGGACTCAACATAAATACTGCATTAAAATATTTGTACATTTCTATAAAAAAAATTCGAGCATAAAAATTAGGAAAGGCTAACCCCTTGCCTGTTTTTGATAAATTATGGAAATCCATAAACCACGCTGCAGTGGTCCGATTTTGATGTGTGATACATTTATTGAAAGCTCTTGGACTCAAAATAAATACTGCATAAAAATTTTAGTACATTTCCATAAAAAAAATCGAGCATAAAAATTAGGAAAGGCTAACCCCTTGCCTGTTTTTGATAAATTATAAAAATCCATAAAACACGAAAAAGTGGTCCGATTTTTATGTGTGATACATTTATTGAAAGCTCTTGGACTCAACATAAATACTGCATTAAAATATTTGTACATTTCTATAAAAAAAATTCGAGCATAAAAATTAGGAAAGGCTAACCCCTTGCCTGTTTTTGATAAATTATGGAAATCCATAAAACACGAAAACGTGGTCCGATTTTGATGTGTGATACATTTATTGAAAGCTCTTGGACTCAACATAAATACTGCATTAAAATTTTAGTACATTTCCATAAAAAAAATCGAGCATAAAAATTAGGAAAGGCTAACCCCTTGCCTGTTTTTGATAAATTATAAAAATCCATAAAACACGAAAAAGTGGTCCGATTTTGATGTGTGATACATTTATTGAAAGCTCTTGGACTCAACATAAATACTGCATTAAATTATTTGTACATTTCCATAAAAAAATGTCGAGCATAAAAATTAGGAAAGGCTAACCCCTTGCCTGTTTTTGATAAATTATGAAAATCCATAAAACACGAAAAAGTGGTCCGATTTTGATGTGTGATACATTTATTGAAAGCTCTTGGACTCAACATAAATACTGCATTAAATTATTTGTATATTTTCATAAAAAATTTCGAGCATACAAATTAGGAAAGGCTAACCCCTTGCCTGTTTTTGATAGATTATGAAAATCCATAAAACACGAAAAAGTGGTCCGATTTTGATGTGTGATACATTTATTGAAAGCTCTTGGACTCAACATAAATACTGCATTAAATTATTTGTACATTTCCATAAAAAAATGTCGAGCATAAAAATTAGGAAAGGCTAACCCCTTGCCTGTTTTTGATAAATTATGAAAATCCATAAAACACGAAAAAGTGGTCCGATTTTGATGTGTGATACATTTATTGAAAGCTCTTGGACTCAACATAAATACTGCATTAAATTATTTGTACATTTCCATAAAAAAAATTCGAGCATAAAAATTAGGAAAGGCTAACCCCTTGCCTGTTTTTGATAAATTATGGAAATCCATAAAACACGAAAACGTGGTCCGATTTTGATGTGTGATACATTTATTGAAAGCTCTTGGACTCAACATAAATACTGCATTAAAATTTTAGTACATTTCCATAAAAAAAATCGAGCATAAAAATTAGGAAAGGCTAACCCCTTGCCTGTTTTTGATAAATTATAAAAATCCATAAAACACGAAAAAGTGGTCCGATTTTGATGTGTGATACATTTATTGAAAGCTCTTGGACTCAACATAAATACTGCATTAAATTATTTGTACATTTCCATAAAAAAATGTCGAGCATAAAAATTAGGAAAGGCTAACCCCTTGCCTGTTTTTGATAAATTATGAAAATCCATAAAACACGAAAAAGTGGTCCGATTTTGATGTGTGATACATTTATTGAAAGCTATTGGACTCAACATAAATACTGCATTAAATTATTTGTACATTTCCATAAAAAAAATCGAGCATAAAAATTAGGAAAGGCTAACCCCTTGCCTGTTTTTGATAAATTATAAAAATCCATAAAACACGAAAAAGTGGTCCGATTTTTATGTGTGATACATTTATTGAAAGCTCTTGGACTCAACATAAATACTGCATTAAAATATTTGTACATTTCTATAAAAAAAATTCGAGCATAAAAAGTAGGAAAGGCTAACCCCTTGCCTGTTTTTGATAAATTATGGAAATCCATAAAACACGAAAACGTGGTCCGATTTTGATGTGTGATACATTTATTGAAAGCTCTTGGACTCAACATAAATACTGCATTAAAATTTTAGTACATTTCCATAAAAAAAATCGAGCATAAAAATTAGGAAAGGCTAACCCCTTGCCTGTTTTTGATAAATTATAAAAATCCATAAAACACGAAAAAGTGGTCCGATTTTGATGTGTGATACATTTATTGAAAGCTCTTGGACTCAACATAAATACTGCATTAAATTATTTGTATATTTCCATAAAAAATTTCGAGCATAAAAATTAGGAAAGGCTAACTTTTTTTTTTTTTATCGTATTGTAATAAACTATGTATATGTAAAAAATTATATTAATGCTGAGATATACTTTGAAAAGGCCTTTGGCCTTACTTATCTCAGTATAAGAATGAATAAATAAATAAATAAATTAAATTAAATTAAATAAATTAAATTAACCCCTTGCCTGTTTTTGATAGATTATGAAAATCCATAAAACACGAAAAAGTGGTCCGATTTTTATGTGTGATACATTTATTGAAAGCTCTTGGACTCAACATAAATACTGCATTAAAATATTTGTACATTTCTATAAAAAAAATTCGAGCATAAAAATTAGGAAAGGCTAACCCCTTGCCTGTTTTTGATAAATTATGGAAATCCATAAACCACGCTGCAGTGGTCCGATTTTGATGTGTGATACATTTATTGAAAGCTCTTGGACTCAAAATAAATACTGCATAAAAATTTTAGTACATTTCCATAAAAAAAATCGAGCATAAAAATTAGGAAAGGCTAACCCCTTGCCTGTTTTTGATAAATTATAAAAATCCATAAAACACGAAAAAGTGGTCCGATTTTGATGTGTGATACATTTATTGAAAGCTCTTGGACTCAACATAAATACTGCATTAAATTATTTGTACATTTCCATAAAAAAAATCGAGCATAAAAATTAGGAAAGGCTAACCCCTTGCCTGTTTTTGATAAATTATGAAAATCCATAAACCACGCTGCAGTGGTCCGATTTTGATGTGTGATACATTTATTGAAAGCTCTTGGACTCAAAATAAATACTGCATAAAAATTTTAGTACATTTCCATAAAAAAAATCGAGCATAAAAATTAGGAAAGGCTAACCCCTTGCCTGTTTTTGATAAATTATAAAAATCCATAAAACACGAAAAAGTGGTCCGATTTTGATGTGTGATACATTTATTGAAAGCTCTTGGACTCAACATAAATACTGCATTAAATTATTTGTACATTTCCATAAAAAAATGTCGAGCATAAAAATTAGGAAAGGCTAACCCCTTGCCTGTTTTTGATAAATTATGAAAATCCATAAAACACGAAAAAGTGGTCCGATTTTGATGTGTGATACATTTATTGAAAGCTATTGGACTCAACATAAATACTGCATTAAATTATTTGTACATTTCCATAAAAAAAATCGAGCATAAAAATTAGGAAAGGCTAACCCCTTGCCTGTTTTTGATAAATTATAAAAATCCATAAAACACGAAAAAGTGGTCCGATTTTTATGTGTGATACATTTATTGAAAGCTCTTGGACTCAACATAAATACTGCATTAAAATATTTGTACATTTCTATAAAAAAAATTCGAGCATAAAAATTAGGAAAGGCTAACCCCTTGCCTGTTTTTGATAAATTATGGAAATCCATAAAACACGAAAACGTGGTCCGATTTTGATGTGTGATACATTTATTGAAAGCTCTTGGACTCAACATAAATACTGCATTAAAATATTTGTACATTTTCGGAAAAAAAATCGAGCATAAAAATTAGGAAAGGTAACCCCTTGCCTGTTTTTGATAGATTATGAAAATCCATAAAACACGAAAAAGTGGTCCGATTTTTATGTGTGATACATTTATTGAAAGCTTTTGGACTCAAAATAAATACTGCATAAAAATTTTAGTACATTTCCATAAAAAAAATCGAGCATAAAAATTAGGAAAGGCTAACCCCTTGCCTGTTTTTGATAAATTATAAAAATCCATAAAACACGAAAAAGTGGTCCGATTTTGATGTGTGATACATTTATTGAAAGCTCTTGGACTCAACATAAATACTGCATTAAAATATTTGTACATTTCTATAAAAAAAAATCGAGCATAAAAATTAGGAAAGGCTAACCCCTTGCCTGTTTTTGATAAATTATGAAAATCCATAAAACACGAAAAAGTGGTCCGATTTTGATGTGTGATACATTTATTGAAAGCTATTGGACTCAACATAAATACTGCATTAAATTATTTGTATATTTCCATAAAAAATTTCGAGCATACAAATTAGGAAAGGCTAACCCCTTGCCTGTTTTTGATAGATTATGAAAATCCATAAAACACGAAAAAGTGGTCCGATTTTGATGTGTGATACATTTATTGAAAGCTATTGGACTCAACATAAATACTGCATTAAATTATTTGTATATTTCCATAAAAAATTTCGAGCATACAAATTAGGAAAGGCTAACCCCTTGCCTGTTTTTGATAGATTATGAAAATCCATAAAACACGAAAAAGTGGTCCGATTTTGATGTGTGATACATTTATTGAAAGCTATTGGACTCAACATAAATACTGCATTAAAATATTTGTACATTTCTATAAAAAAATTCGAGCATAAAAATTAGGAAAGGCTAACCCCTTGCCTGTTTTTGATAAATTATGGAAATCCATAAACCACGCTGCAGTGGTCCGATTTTGATGTGTGATACATTTATTGAAAGCTCTTGGACTCAAAATAAATACTGCATAAAAATTTTAGTACATTTCCATAAAAAAAATCGAGCATAAAAATTAGGAAAGGCTAACCCCTTGCCTGTTTTTGATAAATTATAAAAATCCATAAAACACGAAAAAGTGGTCCGATTTTGATGTGTGATACATTTATTGAAAGCTCTTGGACTCAACATAAATACTGCATTAAATTATTTGTACATTTCCATAAAAAAATGTCGTGCATAAAAATTAGGAAAGGCTAACCCCTTGCCTGTTTTTGATAAATTATAAAAATCCATAAAACACGAAAAAGTGGTCCGATTTTGATGTGTGATACATTTATTGAAAGCTCTTGGACTCAACATAAATACTGCATTAAATTATTTGTATATTTCCATAAAAAATTTCGAGCATACAAATTAGGAAAGGCTAACCCCTTGCCTGTTTTTGATAGATTATGAAAATCCATAAAACACGAAAAAGTGGTCCGATTTTTATGTGTGATACATTTATTGAAAGCTCTTGGACTCAACATAAATACTGCATTAAAATATTTGTACATTTCTATAAAAAAATTCGAGCATAAAAATTAGGAAAGGCTAACCCCTTGCCTGTTTTTGATAAATTATGGAAATCCATAAACCACGCTGCAGTGGTCCGATTTTGATGTGTGATACATTTATTGAAAGCTCTTGGACTCAAAATAAATACTGCATAAAAATTTTAGTACATTTCCATAAAAAAAATCGAGCATAAAAATTAGGAAAGGCTAACCCCTTGCCTGTTTTTGATAAATTATAAAAATCCATAAAACACGAAAAAGTGGTCCGATTTTGATGTGTGATACATTTATTGAAAGCTCTTGGACTCAACATAAATACTGCATTAAATTATTTGTACATTTCCATAAAAAAATGTCGTGCATAAAAATTAGGAAAGGCTAACCCCTTGCCTGTTTTTGATAAATTATAAAAATCCATAAAACACGAAAAAGTGGTCCGATTTTGATGTGTGATACATTTATTGAAAGCTCTTGGACTCAACATAAATACTGCATTAAATTATTTGTACATTTCCATAAAAAAAATCGAGCATAAAAATTAGGAAAGGCTAACCCCTTGCCTGTTTTTGATAAATTATAAAAATCCATAAAACACGAAAAAGTGGTCCGATTTTTATGTGTGATACATTTATTGAAAGCTCTTGGACTCAACATAAATACTGCATTAAAATATTTGTACATTTCTATAAAAAAAATTCGAGCATAAAAATTAGGAAAGGCTAACCCCTTGCCTGTTTTTGATAAATTATGGAAATCCATAAAACACGAAAACGTGGTCCGATTTTGATGTGTGATACATTTATTGAAAGCTCTTGGACTCAACATAAATACTGCATTAAAATATTTGTACATTTCTATAAAAAAAAATCGAGCATAAAAATTAGGAAAGGCTAACCCCTTGCCTGTTTTTGATAGATTATGAAAATCCATAAAACACGAAAAAGTGGTCCGATTTTGATGTGTGATACATTTATTGAAAGCTATTGGACTCAACATAAATACTGCATTAAATTATTTGTATATTTCCATAAAAAATTTCGAGCATACAAATTAGGAAAGGCTAACCCCTTGCCTGTTTTTGATAGATTATGAAAATCCATAAAACACGAAAAAGTGGTCCGATTTTGATGTGTGATACATTTATTGAAAGCTATTGGACTCAACATAAATACTGCATTAAATTATTTGTATATTTCCATAAAAAATTTCGAGCATACAAATTAGGAAAGGCTAACCCCTTGCCTGTTTTTGATAGATTATGAAAATCCATAAAACACGAAAAAGTGGTCCGATTTTGATGTGTGATACATTTATTGAAAGCTATTGGACTCAACATAAATACTGCATTAAATTATTTGTATATTTCCATAAAAAATTTCGAGCATACAAATTAGGAAAGGCTAACCCCTTGCCTGTTTTTGATAGATTATGAAAATCCATAAAACACGAAAAAGTGGTCCGATTTTGATGTGTGATACATTTATTGAAAGCTATTGGACTCAACATAAATACTGCATTAAAATATTTGTACATTTCTATAAAAAAATTCGAGCATAAAAATTAGGAAAGGCTAACCCCTTGCCTGTTTTTGATAAATTATGGAAATCCATAAACCACGCTGCAGTGGTCCGATTTTGATGTGTGATACATTTATTGAAAGCTCTTGGACTCAAAATAAATACTGCATAAAAATTTTAGTACATTTCCATAAAAAAAATCGAGCATAAAAATTAGGAAAGGCTAACCCCTTGCCTGTTTTTGATAAATTATAAAAATCCATAAAACACGAAAAAGTGGTCCGATTTTGATGTGTGATACATTTATTGAAAGCTCTTGGACTCAACATAAATACTGCATTAAATTATTTGTACATTTCCATAAAAAAATGTCGTGCATAAAAATTAGGAAAGGCTAACCCCTTGCCTGTTTTTGATAAATTATAAAAATCCATAAAACACGAAAAAGTGGTCCGATTTTGATGTGTGATACATTTATTGAAAGCTCTTGGACTCAACATAAATACTGCATTAAATTATTTGTATATTTCCATAAAAAATTTCGAGCATACAAATTAGGAAAGGCTAACCCCTTGCCTGTTTTTGATAGATTATGAAAATCCATAAAACACGAAAAAGTGGTCCGATTTTTATGTGTGATACATTTATTGAAAGCTCTTGGACTCAACATAAATACTGCATTAAAATATTTGTACATTTCTATAAAAAAATTCGAGCATAAAAATTAGGAAAGGCTAACCCCTTGCCTGTTTTTGATAAATTATGGAAATCCATAAACCACGCTGCAGTGGTCCGATTTTGATGTGTGATACATTTATTGAAAGCTCTTGGACTCAAAATAAATACTGCATAAAAATTTTAGTACATTTCCATAAAAAAAATCGAGCATAAAAATTAGGAAAGGCTAACCCCTTGCCTGTTTTTGATAAATTATAAAAATCCATAAAACACGAAAAAGTGGTCCGATTTTGATGTGTGATACATTTATTGAAAGCTCTTGGACTCAACATAAATACTGCATTAAATTATTTGTACATTTCCATAAAAAAATGTCGTGCATAAAAATTAGGAAAGGCTAACCCCTTGCCTGTTTTTGATAAATTATAAAAATCCATAAAACACGAAAAAGTGGTCCGATTTTGATGTGTGATACATTTATTGAAAGCTCTTGGACTCAACATAAATACTGCATTAAATTATTTGTACATTTCCATAAAAAAAATCGAGCATAAAAATTAGGAAAGGCTAACCCCTTGCCTGTTTTTGATAAATTATAAAAATCCATAAAACACGAAAAAGTGGTCCGATTTTTATGTGTGATACATTTATTGAAAGCTCTTGGACTCAACATAAATACTGCATTAAAATATTTGTACATTTCTATAAAAAAAATTCGAGCATAAAAATTAGGAAAGGCTAACCCCTTGCCTGTTTTTGATAAATTATGGAAATCCATAAAACACGAAAACGTGGTCCGATTTTGATGTGTGATACATTTATTGAAAGCTCTTGGACTCAACATAAATACTGCATTAAAATATTTGTACATTTTCGGAAAAAAAATCGAGCATAAAAATTAGGAAAGGTAACCCCTTGCCTGTTTTTGATAGATTATGAAAATCCATAAAACACGAAAAAGTGGTCCGATTTTGATGTGTGATACATTTATTGAAAGCTATTGGACTCAACATAAATACTGCATTAAATTATTTGTATATTTCCATAAAAAATTTCGAGCATACAAATTAGGAAAGGCTAACCCCTTGCCTGTTTTTGATAGATTATGAAAATCCATAAAACACGAAAAAGTGGTCCGATTTTGATGTGTGATACATTTATTGAAAGCTATTGGACTCAACATAAATACTGCATTAAATTATTTGTATATTTCCATAAAAAATTTCGAGCATACAAATTAGGAAAGGCTAACCCCTTGCCTGTTTTTGATAGATTATGAAAATCCATAAAACACGAAAAAGTGGTCCGATTTTTATGTGTGATACATTTATTGAAAGCTCTTGGACTCAACATAAATACTGCATTAAAATATTTGTACATTTCTATAAAAAAATTCGAGCATAAAAATTAGGAAAGGCTAACCCCTTGCCTGTTTTTGATAAATTATGGAAATCCATAAACCACGCTGCAGTGGTCCGATTTTGATGTGTGATACATTTATTGAAAGCTCTTGGACTCAAAATAAATACTGCATAAAAATTTTAGTACATTTCCATAAAAAAAATCGAGCATAAAAATTAGGAAAGGCTAACCCCTTGCCTGTTTTTGATAAATTATAAAAATCCATAAAACACGAAAAAGTGGTCCGATTTTGATGTGTGATACATTTATTGAAAGCTCTTGGACTCAACATAAATACTGCATTAAATTATTTGTACATTTCCATAAAAAAATGTCGAGCATAAAAATTAGGAAAGGCTAACCCCTTGCCTGTTTTTGATAAATTATGAAAATCCATAAAACACGAAAAAGTGGTCCGATTTTGATGTGTGATACATTTATTGAAAGCTATTGGACTCAACATAAATACTGCATTAAATTATTTGTACATTTCCATAAAAAAAATCGAGCATAAAAATTAGGAAAGGCTAACCCCTTGCCTGTTTTTGATAAATTATAAAAATCCATAAAACACGAAAAAGTGGTCCGATTTTTATGTGTGATACATTTATTGAAAGCTCTTGGACTCAACATAAATACTGCATTAAAATATTTGTACATTTCTATAAAAAAAATTCGAGCATAAAAATTAGGAAAGGCTAACCCCTTGCCTGTTTTTGATAAATTATGGAAATCCATAAAACACGAAAACGTGGTCCGATTTTGATGTGTGATACATTTATTGAAAGCTCTTGGACTCAACATAAATACTGCATTAAAATATTTGTACATTTTCGGAAAAAAAATCGAGCATAAAAATTAGGAAAGGTAACCCCTTGCCTGTTTTTGATAGATTATGAAAATCCATAAAACACGAAAAAGTGGTCCGATTTTGATGTGTGATACATTTATTGAAAGCTATTGGACTCAACATAAATACTGCATTAAATTATTTGTATATTTCCATAAAAAATTTCGAGCATACAAATTAGGAAAGGCTAACCCCTTGCCTGTTTTTGATAGATTATGAAAATCCATAAAACACGAAAAAGTGGTCCGATTTTGATGTGTGATACATTTATTGAAAGCTATTGGACTCAACATAAATACTGCATTAAATTATTTGTATATTTCCATAAAAAATTTCGAGCATACAAATTAGGAAAGGCTAACCCCTTGCCTGTTTTTGATAGATTATGAAAATCCATAAAACACGAAAAAGTGGTCCGATTTTTATGTGTGATACATTTATTGAAAGCTCTTGGACTCAACATAAATACTGCATTAAAATATTTGTACATTTCTATAAAAAAATTCGAGCATAAAAATTAGGAAAGGCTAACCCCTTGCCTGTTTTTGATAAATTATGGAAATCCATAAACCACGCTGCAGTGGTCCGATTTTGATGTGTGATACATTTATTGAAAGCTCTTGGACTCAAAATAAATACTGCATAAAAATTTTAGTACATTTCCATAAAAAAAATCGAGCATAAAAATTAGGAAAGGCTAACCCCTTGCCTGTTTTTGATAAATTATAAAAATCCATAAAACACGAAAAAGTGGTCCGATTTTGATGTGTGATACATTTATTGAAAGCTCTTGGACTCAACATAAATACTGCATTAAATTATTTGTACATTTCCATAAAAAAATGTCGAGCATAAAAATTAGGAAAGGCTAACCCCTTGCCTGTTTTTGATAAATTATGAAAATCCATAAAACACGAAAAAGTGGTCCGATTTTGATGTGTGATACATTTATTGAAAGCTATTGGACTCAACATAAATACTGCATTAAATTATTTGTACATTTCCATAAAAAAAATCGAGCATAAAAATTAGGAAAGGCTAACCCCTTGCCTGTTTTTGATAAATTATAAAAATCCATAAAACACGAAAAAGTGGTCCGATTTTTATGTGTGATACATTTATTGAAAGCTCTTGGACTCAACATAAATACTGCATTAAAATATTTGTACATTTCTATAAAAAAAATTCGAGCATAAAAATTAGGAAAGGCTAACCCCTTGCCTGTTTTTGATAGATTATGAAAATCCATAAAACACGAAAAAGTGGTCCGATTTTGATGTGTGATACATTTATTGAAAGCTCTTGGACTCAAAATAAATACTGCATAAAAATTTTAGTACATTTCCATAAAAAAAATCGAGCATAAAAATTAGGAAAGGCTAACCCCTTGCCTGTTTTTGATAAATTATAAAAATCCATAAAACACGAAAAAGTGGTCCGATTTTGATGTGTGATACATTTATTGAAAGCTCTTGGACTCAACATAAATACTGCATTAAATTATTTGTACATTTCCATAAAAAAATGTCGTGCATAAAAATTAGGAAAGGCTAACCCCTTGCCTGTTTTTGATAAATTATGAAAATCCATAAAACACGAAAAAGTGGTCCGATTTTGATGTGTGATACATTTATTGAAAGCTATTGGACTCAACATAAATACTGCATTAAATTATTTGTACATTTCCATAAAAAAAATCGAGCATAAAAATTAGGAAAGGCTAACCCCTTGCCTGTTTTTGATAAATTATAAAAATCCATAAAACACGAAAAAGTGGTCCGATTTTTATGTGTGATACATTTATTGAAAGCTCTTGGACTCAACATAAATACTGCATTAAAATATTTGTACATTTCTATAAAAAAAATTCGAGCATAAAAATTAGGAAAGGCTAACCCCTTGCCTGTTTTTGATAAATTATGGAAATCCATAAAACACGAAAACGTGGTCCGATTTTGATGTGTGATACATTTATTGAAAGCTCTTGGACTCAACATAAATACTGCATTAAAATATTTGTACATTTTCGGAAAAAAAATCGAGCATAAAAATTAGGAAAGGTAACCCCTTGCCTGTTTTTGATAGATTATGAAAATCCATAAAACACGAAAAAGTGGTCCGATTTTGATGTGTGATACATTTATTGAAAGCTATTGGACTCAACATAAATACTGCATTAAATTATTTGTATATTTCCATAAAAAATTTCGAGCATACAAATTAGGAAAGGCTAACCCCTTGCCTGTTTTTGATAGATTATGAAAATCCATAAAACACGAAAAAGTGGTCCGATTTTGATGTGTGATACATTTATTGAAAGCTATTGGACTCAACATAAATACTGCATTAAATTATTTGTATATTTCCATAAAAAATTTCGAGCATACAAATTAGGAAAGGCTAACCCCTTGCCTGTTTTTGATAGATTATGAAAATCCATAAAACACGAAAAAGTGGTCCGATTTTTATGTGTGATACATTTATTGAAAGCTCTTGGACTCAACATAAATACTGCATTAAAATATTTGTACATTTCTATAAAAAAATTCGAGCATAAAAATTAGGAAAGGCTAACCCCTTGCCTGTTTTTGATAAATTATGGAAATCCATAAACCACGCTGCAGTGGTCCGATTTTGATGTGTGATACATTTATTGAAAGCTCTTGGACTCAAAATAAATACTGCATAAAAATTTTAGTACATTTCCATAAAAAAAATCGAGCATAAAAATTAGGAAAGGCTAACCCCTTGCCTGTTTTTGATAAATTATAAAAATCCATAAAACACGAAAAAGTGGTCCGATTTTGATGTGTGATACATTTATTGAAAGCTCTTGGACTCAACATAAATACTGCATTAAATTATTTGTACATTTCCATAAAAAAATGTCGAGCATAAAAATTAGGAAAGGCTAACCCCTTGCCTGTTTTTGATAAATTATGAAAATCCATAAAACACGAAAAAGTGGTCCGATTTTGATGTGTGATACATTTATTGAAAGCTATTGGACTCAACATAAATACTGCATTAAATTATTTGTACATTTCCATAAAAAAAATCGAGCATAAAAATTAGGAAAGGCTAACCCCTTGCCTGTTTTTGATAAATTATAAAAATCCATAAAACACGAAAAAGTGGTCCGATTTTTATGTGTGATACATTTATTGAAAGCTCTTGGACTCAACATAAATACTGCATTAAAATATTTGTACATTTCTATAAAAAAAATTCGAGCATAAAAATTAGGAAAGGCTAACCCCTTGCCTGTTTTTGATAAATTATGGAAATCCATAAAACACGAAAACGTGGTCCGATTTTGATGTGTGATACATTTATTGAAAGCTCTTGGACTCAACATAAATACTGCATTAAAATATTTGTACATTTTCGGAAAAAAAATCGAGCATAAAAATTAGGAAAGGTAACCCCTTGCCTGTTTTTGATAGATTATGAAAATCCATAAAACACGAAAAAGTGGTCCGATTTTGATGTGTGATACATTTATTGAAAGCTATTGGACTCAACATAAATACTGCATTAAATTATTTGTATATTTCCATAAAAAATTTCGAGCATACAAATTAGGAAAGGCTAACCCCTTGCCTGTTTTTGATAGATTATGAAAATCCATAAAACACGAAAAAGTGGTCCGATTTTGATGTGTGATACATTTATTGAAAGCTATTGGACTCAACATAAATACTGCATTAAATTATTTGTATATTTCCATAAAAAATTTCGAGCATACAAATTAGGAAAGGCTAACCCCTTGCCTGTTTTTGATAGATTATGAAAATCCATAAAACACGAAAAAGTGGTCCGATTTTTATGTGTGATACATTTATTGAAAGCTCTTGGACTCAACATAAATACTGCATTAAAATATTTGTACATTTCTATAAAAAAATTCGAGCATAAAAATTAGGAAAGGCTAACCCCTTGCCTGTTTTTGATAAATTATGGAAATCCATAAACCACGCTGCAGTGGTCCGATTTTGATGTGTGATACATTTATTGAAAGCTCTTGGACTCAAAATAAATACTGCATAAAAATTTTAGTACATTTCCATAAAAAAAATCGAGCATAAAAATTAGGAAAGGCTAACCCCTTGCCTGTTTTTGATAAATTATAAAAATCCATAAAACACGAAAAAGTGGTCCGATTTTGATGTGTGATACATTTATTGAAAGCTCTTGGACTCAACATAAATACTGCATTAAATTATTTGTACATTTCCATAAAAAAATGTCGAGCATAAAAATTAGGAAAGGCTAACCCCTTGCCTGTTTTTGATAAATTATGAAAATCCATAAAACACGAAAAAGTGGTCCGATTTTGATGTGTGATACATTTATTGAAAGCTATTGGACTCAACATAAATACTGCATTAAATTATTTGTACATTTCCATAAAAAAAATCGAGCATAAAAATTAGGAAAGGCTAACCCCTTGCCTGTTTTTGATAAATTATAAAAATCCATAAAACACGAAAAAGTGGTCCGATTTTTATGTGTGATACATTTATTGAAAGCTCTTGGACTCAACATAAATACTGCATTAAAATATTTGTACATTTCTATAAAAAAAATTCGAGCATAAAAATTAGGAAAGGCTAACCCCTTGCCTGTTTTTGATAAATTATGGAAATCCATAAAACACGAAAACGTGGTCCGATTTTGATGTGTGATACATTTATTGAAAGCTCTTGGACTCAACATAAATACTGCATTAAAATATTTGTACATTTTCGGAAAAAAAATCGAGCATAAAAATTAGGAAAGGTAACCCCTTGCCTGTTTTTGATAGATTATGAAAATCCATAAAACACGAAAAAGTGGTCCGATTTTTATGTGTGATACATTTATTGAAAGCTTTTGGACTCAACATAAATACTGAATTAAAATATTTGTACATTTCCGTAAAAAAAAATCGAGCATAAAAATTAGGAAAGGCTAACCCCTTGCCTGTTTTTCATAAATTATGGAAATCCATAAAACACGAAAAAGTGGTCCGATTTTGATGTGTGATACATTTATTGAAAGCTCTTGGACTCAACATAAATACTGCATTAAAATATTTGTACATTTCCATAAAAAAATTTCGAGCATAAAAATTAGGAAAGGCTGTTTTTCATAAATTATGAAAATCCATAAAACACGAAAACGTGGTCCGATTTTTATGTGTGATACATTTATTGAAAGCTCTTGGACTCAACATAAATACTGCATTTAAATATTTGTACATTTCCGGAAAAAAAATCGAGCATAAAAATTAGGAAAGGTAACCCCTTGCCTGTTTTTGATAGATTATGAAAATCCATAAAACACGAAAAAGTGGTCCGATTTTTATGTGTGATACATTTATTGAAAGCTTTTGGACTCAACATAAATACTGAATTAAAATATTTGTACATTTCCGTAAAAAAAAATCGAGCATAAAAATTAGGAAAGGCTAACCCCTTGTCTGTTTTTGATAGATTATGAAAATCCATAAAACACGAAAACGTGGTCCGATTTTGATGTGTGATACATTTATTGAAAGCTTTTGGACTCAACATAAATACTGCATTAAAATATTTGTACATTTCCGGAAAAAAAATCGAGCATAAAAATTAGGAAAGGTAACCCCTTGCCTGTTTTTGATAGATTATGAAAATCCATAAAACACGAAAAAGTGGTCCGATTTTTATGTGTGATACATTTATTGAAAGCTTTTGGACTCAACATAAATACTGAATTAAAATATTTGTACATTTCCGTAAAAAAAAATCGAGCATAAAAATTAGGAAAGGCTAACCCCTTGTCTGTTTTTCATAAATTATGGAAATCCATAAAACACGAAAAAGTGGTCCGATTTTGATGTGTGATACATTTATTGAAAGCTCTTGGACTCAACATAAATACTGCATTAAAATATTTGTACATTTCCATAAAAAAATTTCGAGCATAAAAATTAGGAAAGGCTGACCCCTTGTCTGTTTTTGATAGATTATGAAAATCCATAAAACACGAAAACGTGGTCCGATTTTGATGTGTGATACATTTATTGAAAGCTCTTGGACTCAACATAAATACTGCATTAAAATATTTGTACATTTCCGGAAAAAAAATCGAGCATAAAAATTAGGAAAGGTAACCCCTTGCCTGTTTTTGATAGATTATGAAAATCCATAAAACACGAAAAAGTGGTCCGATTTTTATGTGTGATACATTTATTGAAAGCTTTTGGACTCAACATAAATACTGAATTAAAATATTTGTACATTTCCGTAAAAAAAAATCGAGCATAAAAATTAGGAAAGGCTAACCCCTTGTCTGTTTTTCATAAATTATGGAAATCCATAAAACACGAAAAAGTGGTCCGATTTTGATGTGTGATACATTTATTGAAAGCTCTTGGACTCAACATAAATACTGCATTAAAATATTTGTACATTTCCATAACAAAATTTCGAGCATAAAAATTAGGAAAGGCTGACCCCTTGTCTGTTTTTGATAGATTATGAAAATCCATAAAACACGAAAACGTGGTCCGATTTTGATGTGTGATACATTTATTGAAAGCTCTTGGACTCAACATAAATACTGCATTAAAATATTTGTACATTTCCGGAAAAAAAATCGAGCATAAAAATTAGGAAAGGTAACCCCTTGCCTGTTTTTGATAGATTATGAAAATCCATAAAACACGAAAAAGTGGTCCGATTTTTATGTGTGATACATTTATTGAAAGCTTTTGGACTCAACATAAATACTGAATTAAAATATTTGTACATTTCCGTAAAAAAAAATCGAGCATAAAAATTAGGAAAGGCTAACCCCTTGCCTGTTTTTGATAAATTATGGAAATCCATAAAACACGAAAACGTGGTCCGATTTTGATGTGTGATACATTTATTGAAAGCTCTTGGACTCAACATAAATACTGCATTAAAATATTTGTACATTTCCGGAAAAAAAATCAAACATAAAAATTAGGAAAGGTAACCCCTTGCCTGTTTTTGATAGATTATGAAAATCCATAAAACACGAAAAAGTGGTCCGATTTTTATGTGTGATACATTTATTGAAAGCTTTTGGACTCAACATAAATACTGAATTAAAATATTTGTACATTTCTGTAAAAAAAAATCGAGCATAAAAATTAGGAAAGGCTAACCCCTTGCCTGTTTTTCATAAATTATGGAAATCCATAAAACACGAAAAAGTGGTCCGATTTTGATGTGTGATACATTTATTGAAAGCTCTTGGACTCAACATAAATACTGAATTAAAATATTTGTACATTTCCGTAAAAAAAAATCGAGCATAAAAATTAGGAAAGGCTAACCCCTTGCCTGTTTTTGATAAATTATGAAAATCCATAAAACACGAAAACGTGGTCCGATTTTGATGTGTGATACATTTATTGAAAGCTCTTGGACTCAACATAAATATTGCATTAAAATATTTGTACATTTCCATAAAGAAATTTCGAGCATAAAAATTAGGAAAGGCTGACCCCTTGCCTGTTTTTGATAGATTATGAAAATCCATAAAACACGAAAAAGTGGTCCGATTTTGATGTGTGATACATTTATTGAAAGCTTTTGGACTCAACATAAATACTGAATTAAAATATTTGTACATTTCCGTAAAAAAAAATCGAGCATAAAAATTAGGAAAGGCTAACCCCTTGCCTGTTTTTGATAAATTATGAAAATCCATAAAACACGAAAACGTGGTCCGATTTTGATGTGTGATACATTTATTGAAAGCTCTTGGACTCAACATAAATACTGCATTAAAACATTTGTACATTTCCATTAAAAAATCGAGCATAAAAATTAGGAAAGGCTAACCCCTTGCCTGTTTTTGATAAATTATGAAAATCCATAAACCACGCTGCAGTGGTCCGATTTTGATGTGTGATACATTTATTGAAAGCTCTTGGACTCAAAATAAATACTGCATAAAAATTTTAGTACATTTCCATAAAAAAAATCGAGCATAAAAATTAGGAAAGGCTAACCCCTTGCTTGTTTTTGATAAATTATAAAAATCCATAAAACACGAAAACGTGGTCCGATTTTGATGTGTGATACATTTATTGAAAGCTCTTGGACTCAACATAAATACTGCATTAAAATATTTGTACATTTCCGGAAAAAAAATCGAGCATAAAAATTAGGAAAGGTAACCCCTTGCCTGTTTTTGATAGATTATGAAAATCCATAAAACACGAAAAAGTGGTCCGATTTTTATGTGTGATACATTTATTGAAAGCTTTTGGACTCAACATAAATACTGAATTAAAATATTTGTACATTTCCGTAAAAAAAAATCGAGCATAAAAATTAGGAAAGGCTAACCCCTTGCCTGTTTTTCATAAATTATGGAAATCCATAAAACACGAAAAAGTGGTCCGATTTTGATGTGTGATACATTTATTGAAAGCTCTTGGACTCAACATAAATACTGCATTAATATATTTGTACATTTCCATAAAAAAAATTCGAGCATAAAAATTAGGAAAGGCTAACCCCTTGCCTGTCTTTCATAAATTATGAAAATCCATAAAACACGAAAACGTGGTCCGATTTTGATGTGTGATACATTTATTGAAAGCTCTTGGACTCAACATAAATATTGCATTAAAATATTTGTACATTTCCATAAAGAAATTTCGAGCATAAAAATTAGGAAAGGCTGACCCCTTGTCTGTTTTTGATAGATTATGAAAATCCATAAAACACGAAAACGTGGTCCGATTTTGATGTGTGATACATTTATTGAAAGCTCTTGGACTCAACATAAATACTGCATTTAAATATTTGTACATTTCCATAAAAAAAAATCGAGCATAAAAATTAGGAAAGGCTAACCCCTTGCCTGTTTTTGATAAATTATGAAAATCCATAAAACACGAAAACGTGGTCCGATGTTGGTGTGTGATACATTTATTGTAAGCTCTTGGACTCAACATAAATACTGCATTAAAATATTTGTACATTTCCATAAAAAAAATCGAGCATAAAAATTAGGAAAGGCTAACCCCTTGCCTGTTTTTGATAAATTATGAAAATCCATAAAACACGAAAACGTGGTCCGATTTTGATGTGTGATACATTTATTGAAAGCTCTTGGACTCAACATAATTACTGCATTAAAATATTTGTACATTTCCATAAAAAAAATCGAGCATAACAATTAGGAAAGGCTAACCCCTTGCCTGTTTTTGATAAATTATGAAAATCCATAAACCACGCTGCAGTGGTCCGATTTTGATGTGTGATACATTTATTGAAAGCTCTTGGACTCAACATAAATACTGCATTAAAATATTTGTACATTTCCGGAAAAAAAATCGAGCATAAAAATTAGGAAAGGCTAACCCCTTGCCTGTTTTTGATAGATTATGAAAATCCATAAAACACGAAAAAGTGGTCCGATTTTTATGTGTGATACATTTATTGAAAGCTTTTGGACTCAACATAAATACTGAATTAAAATATTTGTACATTTCCGTAAAAAAAAATCGAGCATAAAAATTAGGAAAGGCTAACCCCTTGCCTGTTTTTCATAAATTATGGAAATCCATAAAACACGAAAAAGTGGTCCGATTTTGATGTGTGATACATTTATTGAAAGCTCTTGGACTCAACATAAATACTGCATTAATATATTTGTACATTTCCATAAAAAAAATTCGAGCATAAAAATTATGAAAGGCTAACCCCTTGCCTGTTTTTCATAAATTATGAAAATCCATAAAACACGAAAACGTGGTCCGATTTTGATGTGTGATACATTTATTGAAAGCTCTTGGACTCAACATAAATATTGCATTAAAATATTTGTACATTTCCATAAAGAAATTTCGAGCATAAAAATTAGGAAAGGCTAACCCCTTGCCTGTTTTTGATAAATTATAAAAATCCATAAAACACGAAAACGTGGTCCGATTTTGATGTGTGATACATTTATTGAAAGCTCTTGGACTCAACATAAATACTGCATTAAAATATTTGTACATTTCCGTAAAAAAAAATCGAGCATAAAAATTAGGAAAGGCTAACCCCTTGCCTGTTTTTCATAAATTATGAAAATCCATAAAACACGAAAAAGTGGTCCGATGTTGGTGTGTGATACATTTATTGAAAGCTCTTGGACTCAACATAAATACTGCATTAAAATATTTGTACATTTCCATAAAAAAATTTCAAAGCATAAAAATTAGGAAAGGCTAACCCCTTGCCTGTTTTTCATAAATTATGGAAATCCATAAAACACGAAAAAGTGGTCCGATTTTGATGTGTGATACATTTATTGAAAGCTCTTGGACTCAACATAAATACTGCATTAAAATATTTGTACATTTCCATAAAAAAAAATCGAGCATAAAAATTAGGAAAGGCTAACCCCTTGCCTGTTTTTGATAAATTATGAAAATCCATAAAACACGAAAACGTGGTCCGATGTTGGTGTGTGATACATTTATTAAAAGCTCATGGACTCAACATAAATACTGCATTAAAATATTTGTACATTTCCATAAAGAAATTTCGAGCATAAAAATTAGGAAAGGCTGACCCCTTGCCTGTTTTTCATAAATTATGGAAATCCATAAAACACGAAAAAGTGGTCCGATTTTGATGTGTGATACATTTATTGAAAGCTCTTGGACTCAACATAAATACTGCATTAAAATATTTGTACATTTCCATAAAAAAATTTCGAGCATAAAAATTAGGAAAGGCTAACCCCTTGCCTGTTTTTCATAAATTATGAAAATCCATAAAACACGAAAACGTGGTCCGATTTTGATGTGTGATACATTTATTGAAAGCTCTTTGACTCAACATAAATACTGCATTAAAATATTTGTACATTTCCGTAAAAAAAAATCGAGCATAAAAATTAGGAAAGGCTAACCCCTTGCCTGTTTTTCACAAATTATGAAAATCCATAAAACACGAAAAAGTGGTCCGATTTTGATGTGTGATACATTTATTGAAAGCTCTTGGACTCAACATAAATACTGCATTAAAATATTTGTACATTTCCGTAAAAAAAAATCGAGCATAAAAATTAGGAAAGGCTAATCCCTTGCCTGTTTTTCATAAATTATGAAAATCCATAAAACACGAAAAAGTGGTCCGATTTTGATGTGTGATACATTTATTGAAAGCTCTTGGACTCAACATAAATACTGCATTAAAATATTTGTACATTTCTATAAAAAAAATTCGAGCATAAAAATTAGGAAAGGCTAACCCCTTGCCTGTTTTTGATAAATTATGAAAATCCATAAAACACGAAAACGTGGTCCGATTTTGATGTGTGATACATTTATTGAAAGCTCTTGGACTCAACATAAATACTGCATTAAAATATTTGTACATTTCCATAAAAAAAAATCGAGCATAAAAATTAGGAAAGGTAACCCCTTGCCTGTTTTTGATAGATTATGAAAATCCATAAAACACGAAAAAGTGGTCCGATTTTGATGTGTGATACATTTATTGAAAGCTCTTGGACTCAACATAAATACTGAATTAAAATATTTGTACATTTCCGTAAAAAAAAATCGAGCATAAAAATTAGGAAAGGCTAACCCCTTGCCTGTTTTTGATAAATTATGAAAATCCATAAAACATTTATTGATGTGTGATACATTTATTGAAAGCTCTTGGACTCAACATAAATACTGAATTAAAATATTTGTACATTTCCGTAAAAAAAAATCGAGCATAAAAATTAGGAAAGGCTAACCCCTTGCCTGTTTTTCATAAATTATGGAAATCCATAAAACACGAAAAAGTGGTCCGATTTTGATGTGTGATACATTTATTGAAAGCTCTTGGACTCAACATAAATACTGCATTAATATATTTGTACATTTCCATAAAAAAAATTCGAGCATAAAAATTAGGAAAGGCTAACCCCTTGCCTGTTTTTCATAAATTATGAAAATCCATAAAACACGAAAACGTGGTCCGATTTTGATGTGTGATACATTTATTGAAAGCTCTTGGACTCAACATAAATATTGCATTAAAATATTTGTACATTTCCATAAAGAAATTTCGAGCATAAAAATTAGGAAAGGCTGACCCCTTGTCTGTTTTTCATAAATTATGAAAATCCATAAAACACGAAAAAGTGGTCCGATTTTGATGTGTGATACATTTATTGAAAGCTCTTGGACTCAACATAAATACTGCATTAAAATATTTGTACATTTCCGTAAAAAAAAATCGAGCATAAAAATTAGGAAAGGCTAACCCCTTGCCTGTTTTTCACAAATTATGAAAATCCATAAAACACGAAAAAGTGGTCCGATTTTGATGTGTGATACATTTATTGAAAGCTCTTGGACTCAACATAAATACTGCATTAAAATATTTGTACATTTCCGTAAAAAAAAATCGAGCATAAAAATTAGGAAAGGCTAATCCCTTGCCTGTTTTTCATAAATTATGAAAATCCATAAAACACGAAAAAGTGGTCCGATTTTGATGTGTGATACATTTATTGAAAGCTCTTGGACTCAACATAAATACTGCATTAAAATATTTGTACATTTCTATAAAAAAAATTCGAGCATAAAAATTAGGAAAGGCTAACCCCTTGCCTGTTTTTGATAAATTATGAAAATCCATAAAACACGAAAACGTGGTCCGATTTTGATGTGTGATACATTTATTGAAAGCTCTTGGACTCAACATAAATACTGCATTAAAATATTTGTACATTTCCATAAAAAAAAATCGAGCATAAAAATTAGGAAAGGTAACCCCTTGCCTGTTTTTGATAGATTATGAAAATCCATAAAACACGAAAAAGTGGTCCGATTTTGATGTGTGATACATTTATTGAAAGCTCTTGGACTCAACATAAATACTGAATTAAAATATTTGTACATTTCCGTAAAAAAAAATCGAGCATAAAAATTAGGAAAGGCTAACCCCTTGCCTGTTTTTGATAAATTATGAAAATCCATAAAACATTTATTGATGTGTGATACATTTATTGAAAGCTCTTGGACTCAACATAAATACTGCATTAAAATATTTGTACATTTCCGGAAAAAAAATCGAGCATAAAAATTAGGAAAGGTAACCCCTTGCCTGTTTTTGATAGATTATGAAAATCCATAAAACACGAAAAAGTGGTCCGATTTTTATGTGTGATACATTTATTGAAAGCTTTTGGACTCAACATAAATACTGAATTAAAATATTTGTACATTTCCGTAAAAAAAAATCGAGCATAAAAATTAGGAAAGGCTAACCCCTTGCCTGTTTTTCATAAATTATGGAAATCCATAAAACACGAAAAAGTGGTCCGATTTTGATGTGTGATACATTTATTGAAAGCTCTTGGACTCAACATAAATACTGCATTAATATATTTGTACATTTCCATAAAAAAAATTCGAGCATAAAAATTAGGAAAGGCTAACCCCTTGCCTGTTTTTCATAAATTATGAAAATCCATAAAACACGAAAACGTGGTCCGATTTTGATGTGTGATACATTTATTGAAAGCTCTTGGACTCAACATAAATATTGCATTAAAATATTTGTACATTTCCATAAAGAAATTTCGAGCATAAAAATTAGGAAAGGCTGACCCCTTGTCTGTTTTTGATAGATTATGAAAATCCATAAAACACGAAAACGTGGTCCGATTTTGATGTGTGATACATTTATTGAAAGCTCTTGGACTCAACATAAATACTGCATTTAAATATTTGTTCATTTCCATAAAAAAAAATCGAGCATAAAAATTAGGAAAGGCTAACCCCTTGCCTGTTTTTGATAAATTATGAAAATCCATAAAACACGAAAACGTGGTCCGATGTTGGTGTGTGATACATTTATTGTAAGCTCTTGGACTCAACATAAATACTGCATTAAAATATTTGTACATTTCCATAAAAAAAATCGAGCATAAAAATTAGGAAAGGCTAACCCCTTGCCTGTTTTTGATAAATTATGAAAATCCATAAAACACGAAAACGTGGTCCGATTTTGATGTGTGATACATTTATTGAAAGCTCTTGGACTCAACATAATTACTGCATTAAAATATTTGTACATTTCCATAAAAAAAATCGAGCATAACAATTAGGAAAGGCTAACCCCTTGCCTGTTTTTGATAAATTATGAAAATCCATAAACCACGCTGCAGTGGTCCGATTTTGATGTGTGATACATTTATTGAAAGCTCTTGGACTCAACATAAATATTGCATTAAAATATTTGTACATTTCCATAAAGAAATTTCGAGCATAAAAATTAGGAAAGGCTAACCCCTTGCCTGTTTTTGATAAATTATAAAAATCCATAAAACACGAAAACGTGGTCCGATTTTGATGTGTGATACATTTATTGAAAGCTCTTGGACTCAACATAAATACTGCATTAAAATATTTGTACATTTCCGTAAAAAAAAATCGAGCATAAAAATTAGGAAAGGCTAACCCCTTGCCTGTTTTTCATAAATTATGAAAATCCATAAAACACGAAAAAGTGGTCCGATGTTGGTGTGTGATACATTTATTGAAAGCTCTTGGACTCAACATAAATACTGCATTAAAATATTTGTACATTTCCATAAAAAAATTTCAAAGCATAAAAATTAGGAAAGGCTAACCCCTTGCCTGTTTTTCATAAATTATGGAAATCCATAAAACACGAAAAAGTGGTCCGATTTTGATGTGTGATACATTTATTGAAAGCTCTTGGACTCAACATAAATACTGCATTAAAATATTTGTACATTTCCATAAAAAAATTTCGAGCATAAAAATTAGGAAAGGCTAACCCCTTGCCTGTTTTTCATAAATTATGAAAATCCATAAAACACGAAAACGTGGTCCGATTTTGATGTGTGATACATTTATTGAAAGCTCTTTGACTCAACATAAATACTGCATTAAAATATTTGTACATTTCCGTAAAAAAAAATCGAGCATAAAAATTAGGAAAGGCTAACCCCTTGCCTGTTTTTCACAAATTATGAAAATCCATAAAACACGAAAAAGTGGTCCGATTTTGATGTGTGATACATTTATTGAAAGCTCTTGGACTCAACATAAATACTGCATTAAAATATTTGTACATTTCCGTAAAAAAAAATCGAGCATAAAAATTAGGAAAGGCTAATCCCTTGCCTGTTTTTCATAAATTATGAAAATCCATAAAACACGAAAAAGTGGTCCGATTTTGATGTGTGATACATTTATTGAAAGCTCTTGGACTCAACATAAATACTGCATTAAAATATTTGTACATTTCTATAAAAAAAATTCGAGCATAAAAATTAGGAAAGGCTAACCCCTTGCCTGTTTTTGATAAATTATGAAAATCCATAAAACACGAAAACGTGGTCCGATTTTGATGTGTGATACATTTATTGAAAGCTCTTGGACTCAACATAAATACTGCATTAAAATATTTGTACATTTCCATAAAAAAATTTCGAGCATAAAAATTAGGAAAGGCTAACCCCTTGCCTGTTTTTCATAAATTATGAAAATCCATAAAACACGAAAACGTGGTCCGATTTTGATGTGTGATACATTTATTGAAAGCTCTTTGACTCAACATAAATACTGCATTAAAATATTTGTACATTTCCGTAAAAAAAAATCGAGCATAAAAATTAGGAAAGGCTAACCCCTTGCCTGTTTTTCACAAATTATGAAAATCCATAAAACACGAAAAAGTGGTCCGATTTTGATGTGTGATACATTTATTGAAAGCTCTTGGACTCAACATAAATACTGCATTAAAATATTTGTACATTTCCATAAAGAAATTTCGAGCATAAAAATTAGGAAAGGCTGACCCCTTGCCTGTTTTTCATAAATTATGGAAATCCATAAAACACGAAAAAGTGGTCCGATTTTGATGTGTGATACATTTATTGAAAGCTCTTGGACTCAACATAAATACTGCATTAAAATATTTGTACATTTCCATAAAAAAATTTCGAGCATAAAAATTAGGAAAGGCTAACCCCTTGCCTGTTTTTCATAAATTATGAAAATCCATAAAACACGAAAACGTGGTCCGATTTTGATGTGTGATACATTTATTGAAAGCTCTTTGACTCAACATAAATACTGCATTAAAATATTTGTACATTTCCGTAAAAAAAAATCGAGCATAAAAATTAGGAAAGGCTAACCCCTTGCCTGTTTTTCACAAATTATGAAAATCCATAAAACACGAAAAAGTGGTCCGATTTTGATGTGTGATACATTTATTGAAAGCTCTTGGACTCAACATAAATACTGCATTAAAATATTTGTACATTTCCGTAAAAAAAAATCGAGCATAAAAATTAGGAAAGGCTAATCCCTTGCCTGTTTTTCATAAATTATGAAAATCCATAAAACACGAAAAAGTGGTCCGATGTTGGTGTGTGATACATTTATTGAAAGCTCTTGGACTCAACATAAATACTGCATTAAAATATTTGTACATTTCCATAAAAAAATTTCAAAGCATAAAAATTAGGAAAGGCTAACCCCTTGCCTGTTTTTCATAAATTATGGAAATCCATAAAACACGAAAAAGTGGTCCGATTTTGATGTGTGATACATTTATTGAAAGCTCTTGGACTCAACATAAATACTGCATTAAAATATTTGTACATTTCCATAAAAAAATTTCGAGCATAAAAATTAGGAAAGGCTAACCCCTTGCCTGTTTTTCACAAATTATGAAAATCCATAAAACACGAAAAAGTGGTCCGATTTTGATGTGTGATACATTTATTGAAAGCTCTTGGACTCAACATAAATACTGCATTAAAATATTTGTACATTTCCGTAAAAAAAAATCGAGCATAAAAATTAGGAAAGGCTAATCCCTTGCCTGTTTTTCATAAATTATGAAAATCCATAAAACACGAAAAAGTGGTCCGATTTTGATGTGTGATACATTTATTGAAAGCTCTTGGACTCAACATAAATACTGCATTAAAATATTTGTACATTTCTATAAAAAAAATTCGAGCATAAAAATTAGGAAAGGCTAACCCCTTGCCTGTTTTTCATAAATTATGAAAATCCATAAAACACGAAAACGTGGTCCGATTTTGATGTGTGATACATTTATTGAAAGCTCTTTGACTCAACATAAATACTGCATTAAAATATTTGTACATTTCCGTAAAAAAAAATCGAGCATAAAAATTAGGAAAGGCTAACCCCTTGCCTGTTTTTCACAAATTATGAAAATCCATAAAACACGAAAAAGTGGTCCGATTTTGATGTGTGATACATTTATTGAAAGCTCTTGGACTCAACATAAATACTGCATTAAAATATTTGTACATTTCCATAAAGAAATTTCGAGCATAAAAATTAGGAAAGGCTGACCCCTTGCCTGTTTTTCATAAATTATGGAAATCCATAAAACACGAAAAAGTGGTCCGATTTTGATGTGTGATACATTTATTGAAAGCTCTTGGACTCAACATAAATACTGCATTAAAATATTTGTACATTTCCATAAAAAAATTTCGAGCATAAAAATTAGGAAAGGCTAACCCCTTGCCTGTTTTTCATAAATTATGAAAATCCATAAAACACGAAAACGTGGTCCGATTTTGATGTGTGATACATTTATTGAAAGCTCTTTGACTCAACATAAATACTGCATTAAAATATTTGTACATTTCCGTAAAAAAAAATCGAGCATAAAAATTAGGAAAGGCTAACCCCTTGCCTGTTTTTCACAAATTATGAAAATCCATAAAACACGAAAAAGTGGTCCGATTTTGATGTGTGATACATTTATTGAAAGCTCTTGGACTCAACATAAATACTGCATTAAAATATTTGTACATTTCCGTAAAAAAAAATCGAGCATAAAAATTAGGAAAGGCTAATCCCTTGCCTGTTTTTCATAAATTATGAAAATCCATAAAACACGAAAAAGTGGTCCGATTTTGATGTGTGATACATTTATTGAAAGCTCTTGGACTCAACATAAATACTGCATTAAAATATTTGTACATTTCTATAAAAAAAATTCGAGCATAAAAATTAGGAAAGGCTAACCCCTTGCCTGTTTTTGATAAATTATGAAAATCCATAAAACACGAAAACGTGGTCCGATTTTGATGTGTGATACATTTATTGAAAGCTCTTGGACTCAACATAAATACTGCATTAAAATATTTGTACATTTCCATAAAAAAAAATCGAGCATAAAAATTAGGAAAGGTAACCCCTTGCCTGTTTTTGATAGATTATGAAAATCCATAAAACACGAAAAAGTGGTCCGATTTTGATGTGTGATACATTTATTGAAAGCTCTTGGACTCAACATAAATACTGAATTAAAATATTTGTACATTTCCGTAAAAAAAAATCGAGCATAAAAATTAGGAAAGGCTAACCCCTTGCCTGTTTTTGATAAATTATGAAAATCCATAAAACACGAAAACGTGGTCCGATTTTGATGTGTGATACATTTGTTGAAAGCTCTTGGACTCAACATAAATACTGCATTAAAACATTTGTACATTTCCATTAAAAAATCGAGCATAAAAATTAGGAAAGGCTAACCCCTTGCCTGTTTTTGATAAATTATGAAAATCCATAAACCACGCTGCAGTGGTCCGATTTTGATGTGTGATACATTTATTGAAAGCTCTTGGACTCAAAATAAATACTGCATAAAAATTTTAGTACATTTCCATAAAAAAAATCGAGCATAAAAATTAGGAAAGGCTAACCCCTTGCCTGTTTTTGATAAATTATAAAAATCCATAAAACACGAAAAAGTGGTCCGATTTTGATGTGTGATACATTTATTGAAAGCTCTTGGACTCAACATAAATACTGCATTAAAATATTTGTACATTTCCATAAAAAAAAATCGAGCATAAAAATTAGGAAAGGCTAACCCCTTGCCTGTTTTTCATAAATTATGAAAATCCATAAAACACGAAAAAGTGGTCCGATGTTGGTGTGTGATACATTTATTGAAAGCTCTTGGACTCAACATAAATACTGCATTTAAATATTTGTACATTTCCATAAAAAAATTTCAAAGCATAAAAATTAGGAAAGGCTAACCCCTTGCCTGTTTTTCATAAATTATGGAAATCCATAAAACACGAAAAAGTGGTCCGATTTTGATGTGTGATACATTTATTGAAAGCTCTTGGACTCAACATAAATACTGCATTAAAATATTTGTACATTTCCATAAAAAAAATTCGAGCATAAAAATTAGGAAACCCCTTGCCTGTTTTTGATAAATTATGGAAATCCATAAAACACGAAAACGTGGTCCGATGTTGGTGTGTGATACATTTATTGAAAGCTCTTGGACTCAACATAAATACTGCATTAAAATATTTGTACATTTCCATAAAAAAATTTCGAGCATAAAAATTAGGAAAGGCTAACCCCTTGCCTGTTTTTGATAAATTATGAAAATCCATAAAACACGAAAAAGTGGTCCGATTTTGATGTGTGATACATTTATTGAAAGCTCTTGGACTCAACATAAATACTGCATTAAAATATTTGTACATTTCCGTAAAAAAAAATCGAGCATAAAAATTAGGAAAGGCTAACCCCTTGCCTGTTTTTCATAAATTATGAAAATCCATAAAACACGAAAAAGTGGTCCGATTTTGATGTGTGATACATTTATTGAAAGCTCTTGGACTCAACATAAATACTGCATTAAAATATTTGTACATTTCCGCAAAAAAAAATCGAGCATAAAAATTAGGAAAGGCTAACCCCTTGCCTGTTTTTCATAAATTATGAAAATCCATAAACCACGCTGCAGTGGTCCGATTTTGATGTGTGATACATTTATTGAAAGCTCTTGGACTCAAAATAAATACTGCATAAAAATTTTAGTACATTTCCATAAAAAAAATCGAGCATAAAAATTAGGAAAGGCTAACCCCTTGCCTGTTTTTGATAAATTATGAAAATCAATAAAACACGAAAAAGTGGTCCGATTTTGATGTGTGATACATTTATTGAAAGCTATTGGACTCAACATAAATACTGCATTAAATTATTTGTATATTTCCATAAAAAATTTCGAGCATACAAATTAGGAAAGGCTAACCCCTTGCCTGTTTTTGATAGATTATGAAAATCCATAAAACACGAAAAAGTGGTCCGATTTTGATGTGTGATACATTTATTGAAAGCTCTTGGACTCAACATAAATACTGCATTAAAATATTTGTACATTTCCATAAAGAAATTTCGAGCATAAAAATTAGGAAAGGCTAACCCCTTGCCTGTTTTTGATAAATTATGAAAATCCATAATACACGAAGACGTGGTCCGATTTTGATGTGTGATACATTTATTGATAGCTCTTGGACTCAACATAAATACTGCATTTAAATATTTGTTCATTTCCATAACAAAATTTCGAGCATAAAAATTAGGAAAGGCTAACCCCTTGCCTGTTTTTCATAAATTATGAAAATCCATAAAACACGAAAACGTGGTCCGATTTTGATGTGTTATACATTTATTGAAAGCTCTTGGACTCAACATAAATACTGCATTAAAATATTTGTACATTTCCATAACAAAATTTCGAGCATAAAAATTAGGAAAGGCTAACCCCTTGCCTGTTTTTGATAAGTTATGAAAATCCATAATACACGAAAAAGTGGTCCGATTTTGATGTGTGATACATTTATTGAAAGCTATTGGACTCAACATAAATACTGCATTTAAATATTTGTACATTTCCATCACAAAATTTCGAGCATAAAAATTAGGAAAGGCTAACCCCTTGCCTGTTTTTGATAAATTATGAAAATCCATAAAACACGAAAAAGTGGTCCGATTTTGATGTGTGATACATTTATTGAAAGCTTTTGGACTCAACATAAATACTGCATTAAAATATTTGTACATTTCCATAAAAAAAAATCGAGCATAAAAATTAGGAAAGGCTAACCCCTTGCCTGTTTTTGATAAATTATAAAAATCCATAAAACACGAAAAAGTGGTCCGATTTTGATGTGTGATACATTTATTGAAAGCTCTTGGACTCAACATAAATACTGCATTAAATTATTTGTATATTTCCATAAAAAATTTCGAGCATACAAATTAGGAAAGGCTAACCCCTTGCCTGTTTTTCATAAATTATGAAAATCCATAAAACACGAAAAAGTGGTCCGATTTTGATGTGTGATACATTTATTGAAAGTTTTTGGACTCAACATAAATACTGCATTTAAATATTTGTACATTTCCATAAAAAAAAATCGAGCATAAAAATTAGGAAAGGCTAACCCCTTGCCTGTTTTTGATAAATTATGAAAATCCATAAAACACGAAAAAGTGGTCCGATTTTGATGTGTGATACATTTATTGAAAGCTCTTGGACTCAACATAAATACTGCATTAAAATATTTGTACATTTCCATAAAAAAATTTCGAGCATAAAAATTAGGAAAGGCTAACCCCTTGCCTGTTTTTCATAAATTATAAAAATCCATAAAACACGAAAACGTGGTCCGATTTTGATGTGTGATACATTTATTGAAAGCTCTTGGACTCAACATAAATACTGCATTAAAATATTTGTACATTTCCATAAAGAAATTTCGAGCATAAAAATTAGGAAAGGCTAACCCCTTGCCTGTTTTTGATAAGTTATGAAAATCCATAATACACGAAGACGTGGTCCGATTTTGATGTGTGATACATTTATTGATAGCTCTTGGACTCAACATAAATTCTGCATTTAAATATTTGTACATTTCCATAACAAAATTTCGAGCATAAAAATTAGGAAAGGCTAACCCCTTGCCTGTTTTTCATAAATTATGAAAATCCATAAAACACGAAAACGTGGTCCGATTTTGATGTGTGATACATTTATTGAAAGCTCTTGGACTCAACATAAATACTGCATTAAAATATTTGTACATTTCCATAAAGAAATTTCGAGCATAAAAATTAGGAAAGGCTAACCCCTTGCCTGTTTTTGATAAATTATGAAAATCCATAATACACGAAGACGTGGTCCGATTTTGATGTGTGATACATTTATTGATAGCTCTTGGACTCAACATAAATACTGCATTTAAATATTTGTTCATTTCCATAACAAAATTTCGAGCATAAAAATTAGGAAAGGCTAACCCCTTGCCTGTTTTTCATAAATTATGAAAATCCATAAAACACGAAAACGTGGTCCGATTTTGATGTGTTATACATTTATTGAAAGCTCTTGGACTCAACATAAATACTGCATTAAAATATTTGTACATTTCCATAACAAAATTTCGAGCATAAAAATTAGGAAAGGCTAACCCCTTGCCTGTTTTTGATAAGTTATGAAAATCCATAATACACGAAAAAGTGGTCCGATTTTGATGTGTGATACATTTATTGAAAGCTATTGGACTCAACATAAATACTGCATTAAATTATTTGTATATTTCCATAAAAAATTTCGAGCATACAAATTAGGAAAGGCTAACCCCTTGCCTGTTTTTCATAAATTATGAAAATCCATAAAACACGAAAAAGTGGTCCGATTTTGATGTGTGATACATTTATTGATAGCTCTTGGACTCAACATAAATACTGCATTTAAATATTTGTACATTTCCATCACAAAATTTCGAGCATAAAAATTAGGAAAGGCTAACCCCTTGCCTGTTTTTGATAAATTATGAAAATCCATAAAACACGAAAAAGTGGTCCGATTTTGATGTGTGATACATTTATTGAAAGCTTTTGGACTCAACATAAATACTGCATTAAAATATTTGTACATTTCCATAAAAAAATGTCGAGCATAAAAATTAGGAAAGGCTAACCCCTTGCCTGTTTTTGATAAATTATGAAAATCCATAAAACACGAAAAAGTGATCCGATTTTAATGTGTGATACATTTATTGAAAGCTATTGGACTCAACATAAATACTGCATTAAATTATTTGTATATTTCCATAAAAAATTTCGAGCATACAAATTAGGAAAGGCTAACCCCTTGCCTGTTTTTCATAAATTATGAAAATCCATAAAACACGAAAAAGTGGTCCGATTTTGATGTGTGATACATTTATTGAAAGCTCTTGGACTCAACATAAATACTGCATTAAAATATTTGTACATTTCTATAAAAAAAATTCGAGCATAAAAATTAGGAAAGGCTAACCCCTTGCCTGTTTTTGATAAATTATGGAAATCCATAAAACACGAAAACGTGGTCCGATTTTGATGTGTGATACATTTATTGAAAGCTATTGGACTCAACATAAATACTGCATTAAATTATTTGTATATTTCCATAAAAAATTTCGAGCATACAAATTAGGAAAGGCTAACCCCTTGCCTGTTTTTCATAAATTATGAAAATCCATAAAACACGAAAAAGTGGTCCGATTTTGATGTGTGATACATTTATTGAAAGCTCTTGGACTCAACATAAATACTGCATTAAAATATTTGTACATTTCCGGAAAAAAAATCGAGCATAAAAATTAGGAAAGGTAACCCCTTGCCTGTTTTTGATAGATTATGAAAATCCATAAAACACGAAAAAGTGGTCCGATTTTTATGTGTGATACATTTATTGAAAGCTTTTGGACTCAACATAAATACTGAATTAAAATATTTGTACATTTCCGTAAAAAAAAATCGAGCATAAAAATTAGGAAAGGCTAACCCCTTGCCTGTTTTTCATAAATTATGGAAATCCATAAAACACGAAAAAGTGGTCCGATTTTGATGTGTGATACATTTATTGAAAGCTCTTGGACTCAACATAAATACTGCATTAAAATATTTGTACATTTCCATAAAAAAATTTCGAGCATAAAAATTAGGAAAGGCTAACCCCTTGCCTGTTTTTCATAAATTATGAAAATCCATAAAACACGAAAACGTGGTCCGATTTTGATGTGTGATACATTTATTGAAAGCTCTTGGACTCAACATAAATACTGCATTAAAATATTTGTACATTTCCATAAAAAAATTTCGAGCATAAAAATTAGGAAAGGCTAACCCCTTGCCTGTTTTTGATAAATTATGAAAATCCATAAAACACGAAAACGTGGTCCGATTTTGATGTGAGATACATTTACTGAAAGCCCTTGGACTCAACATAAATACTGCATTAAAATATTGTACATTTCCATAAAGAAATTTCGAGCATCAAAATTAGGAAAGGCTAACCCCTTGACTGTTTTTGATAAATTATGAAAATCCATAAAACACGAAAAAGTGGTCCGATTTTGATGTGTGATAAATTTATTGAAAGCTCTTGGACTCAACATAAATACTGCATTTAAATATTTGTACATTTCCATAACAAAATTTCGAGCATAAAAATTAGGAAAGGCTAACCCCTTGCCTGTTTTTCATAAATTATGAAAATCCATAAAACACGAAAACGTGGTCCGATTTTGATGTGTGATACATTTATTGAAAGCTCTTGGACTCAACATAAATACTGCATTAAAATATTTGTACATTTCCGGAAAAAAAATCGAGCATAAAAATTAGGAAAGGTAACCCCTTGCCTGTTTTTGATAGATTATGAAAATCCATAAAACACGAAAAAGTGGTCCAATTTTTATGTGTGATACATTTCTTGAAAGCTTTTAGACTCAACATAAATACTGAATTAAAATATTTGTACATTTCCGTAAAAAAAAATCGAGCATAAAAATTAGGAAAGGCTAACCCCTTGCCTGTTTTTGATAAATTATAAAAATCCATAAAACACGAAAAAGTGGTCCGATTTTGATGTGTGATACATTTATTGAAAGCTCTTGGACTCAACATAAATACTGCATTAAATTATTTGTATATTTCCATAAAAAATTTCGAGCATAAAAATTAGGAAAGGCTAACCCCTTGCCTGTTTTTGATAAATTATGAAAATCCATAAAACACGAAGACGTGGTCCGATTTTGATGTGTGATACATTTATTGAAAGCTCTTGGACTCAACATAAATACTGCATTAAAATATTTGTACATTTCCATAAAGAAATTTCGAGCATAAAAATTAGGAAAGGCTGACCCCTTGTCTGTTTTTGATAGATTATGAAAATCCATAATACACGAAGACGTGGTCCGATTTTGATGTGTAATACATTTATTGAAAGCTCTTGGACTCAACATAAATACTGCATTAAAATATTTGTACATTTCCATAAAGAAATTTCGAGCATAAAAATTAGGAAAGGCTAACCCCTTGCCTGTTTTTGATAAATTATGAAAATCCATAAAACACGAAGACGTGGTCCGATTTTGATGTGTGATACATTTATTGAAAGCTCTTGGACTCAACATAAATACTGCATTAAAATATTTGTACATTTCCATAACAAAATTTCGAGCATAAAAATTAGGAAAGGCTAACCCCTTGCCTGTTTTTCATAAATTATGAAAATCCATAAAACACGAAAACGTGGTCCGATTTTGATGTGTGATACATTTATTGAAAGCTCTTGGACTCAACATAAATACTGCATTAAAATATTTGTACATTTCCGGAAAAAAAATCGAGCATAAAAATTAGGAAAGGTAACCCCTTGCCTGTTTTTGATAGATTATGAAAATCCATAAAACACGAAAAAGTGATCCGATTTTGATGTGTGATACATTTATTGAAAGCTCTTGGACTCAACATAAATACTGCAATAAATTATTTGTATATTTCCATAAAAAATTTCGAGCATAAAAATTAGGAAAGGCTAACCCCTTGCCTGTTTTTGATAAATTATGAAAATCCTTAATACACGAAGACGTGGTCCGATTTTGATGTGTGATACATTTATTGAAAGCTCTTGGACTCAACACAAATACTGCATTAAAATATTTGTACATTTCCATAAAGAAATTTCGAGCATAAAAATTAGGAAAGGCTAACCCCTTGCCTGTTTTTCATAAATTATGAAAATCCATAAAACACGAAAACGTGGTCCGATTTTGATGTGTGATACATTTATTGAAAGCTCTTGGACTCAACATAAATACTGCATTAAAATATTTGTACATTTCCGGAAAAAAAATCGAGCATAAAAATTAGGAAAGGCTAACCCCTTGCCTGTTTTTCATAAATTATGAAAATCCATAAAACACGAAAACGTGGTTCGATTTTGATGCGTGATACATTTATTGAAAGCTTTTGGACTCAACATAAATACTGCATTAAAATATTTGTACATTTCCATAACAAAATTTCGAGCATAAAAATTAGGAAAGGCTAACCCCTTGCCTGTTTTTGATAAGTAATGAAAATCCATAATACACGAAGACGTGGTCCGATTTTGATGTGTGATACATTTATTGAAAGCTCTTGGACTCAACATAAATACTGCATTAAAATATTTGTACATTTCCATAAAGAAATTTCGAGCATAAAAATTAGGAAAGGCTAACCCCTTGCCTGTTTTTCATAAATTATGAAAATCCATAAAACACGAAAAAGTGGTCCGATTTTGATGTGTGATACATTTATTGATAGCTCTTGGACTCAACATAAATACTGCATTTAAATATTTGTACATTTCCATAACAAAATTTCGAGCATAAAAATTAGGAAAGGCTAACCCCTTGCCTGTTTTTCATAAATTATGAAAATCCATAAAACACGAAAACGTGGTCCGATTTTGATGTGTGATACATTTATTGAAAGCTCTTGGACTCAACATAAATACTGCATTAAAATATTTGTACATTTCCGGAAAAAAAATCGAGCATAAAAATTAGGAAAGGTAACCCCTTGCCTGTTTTTGATAGATTATGAAAATCCATAAAACACGAAAAAGTGGTCCGATTTTGATGTGTGATACATTTATTGAAAGCTCTTGGACTCAACATAAATACTGCAATAAATTATTTGTATATTTCCATAAAAAATTTCGAGCATAAAAATTAGGAAAGGCTAACCCCTTGCCTGTTTTTGATAAATTATGAAAATCCATAATACACGAAGACGTGGTCCGATTTTGATGTGTGATACATTTATTGAAAGCTCTTGGACTCAACATAAATACTGCATTAAAATATTTGTACATTTCCATAACAAAATTTCGAGCATAAAAATTAGGAAAGGCTAACCCCTTGCCTGTTTTTCATAAATTATGAAAATCCATAAAACACGAAAACGTGGTTCGATTTTGATGCGTGATACATTTATTGAAAGCTTTTGGACTCAACATAAATACTGCATTAAAATATTTGTACATTTCCATAACAAAATTTCGAGCATAAAAATTAGGAAAGGCTAACCCCTTGCCTGTTTTTGATAAGTAATGAAAATCCATAATACACGAAGACGTGGTCCGATTTTGATGTGTGATACATTTATTGAAAGCTCTTGGACTCAACATAAATACTGCATTAAAATATTTGTACATTTCCATAAAGAAATTTCGAGCATAAAAATTAGGAAAGGCTAACCCCTTGCCTGTTTTTGATAAATTATGAAAATCCATAAAACACGAAAACGTGGTTCGATTTTGATGCGTGATACATTTAATGAAAGCTTTTGGACTCAACATAAATACTGCATTAAAATATTTGTACATTTCCATAACAAAATTTCGAGCATAAAAATTAGGAAAGGCTAACCCCTTGCCTGTTTTTGATAAGTAATGAAAATCCATAATACACGAAGACGTGGTCCGATTTTGATGTGTGATACATTTATTGAAAGCTCTTGGACTCAACATAAATACTGCATTAAAATATTTGTACATTTCCATAACAAAATTTCGAGCATAAAAATTAGGAAAGGCTAACCCCTTGCCTGTTTTTCATAAATTATGAAAATCCATAAAACACGAAAACGTGGTTCGATTTTGATGCGTGATACATTTATTGAAAGCTTTTGGACTCAACATAAATACTGCATTAAAATATTTGTACATTTCCATAACAAAATTTCGAGCATAAAAATTAGGAAAGGCTAACCCCTTGCCTGTTTTTCATAAATTATGAAAATCCATAAAACACGAAAACGTGGTCCGATTTTGATGTGTGATACATTTATTGAAAGCTCTTGGACTCAACATAAATACTGCATTAAAATATTTGTACATTTCCGGAAAAAAAATCGAGCATAAAAATTAGGAAAGGTAACCCCTTGCCTGTTTTTGATAGATTATGAAAATCCATAAAACACGAAAAAGTGGTCCGATTTTGATGTGTGATACATTTATTGAAAGCTCTTGGACTCAACATAAATACTGCAATAAATTATTTGTATATTTCCATAAAAAATTTCGAGCATAAAAATTAGGAAAGGCTAACCCCTTGCCTGTTTTTCATAAATTATGAAAATCCATAAAACACGAAAACGTGGTTCGATTTTGATGCGTGATACATTTATTGAAAGCTTTTGGACTCAACATAAATACTGCATTAAAATATTTGTACATTTCCATAACAAAATTTCGAGCATAAAAATTAGGAAAGGCTAACCCCTTGCCTGTTTTTGATAAGTAATGAAAATCCATAATACACGAAGACGTGGTCCGATTTTGATGTGTGATACATTTATTGAAAGCTCTTGGACTCAACATAAATACTGCATTAAAATATTTGTACATTTCCATAAAGAAATTTCGAGCATAAAAATTAGGAAAGGCTAACCCCTTGCCTGTTTTTCATAAATTATGAAAATCCATAAAACACGAAGACGTGGTCCGATTTTGATGTGTGATACATTTATTGAAAGCTCTTGGACTCAACATAAATACTGCATTAAAATATTTGTACATTTCCATAACAAAATTTCGAGCATAAAAATTAGGAAAGGCTAACCCCTTGCCTGTTTTTCATAAATTATGAAAATCCATAAAACACGAAAACGTGGTTCGATTTTGATGCGTGATACATTTATTGAAAGCTTTTGGACTCAACATAAATACTGCATTAAAATATTTGTACATTTCCATAACAAAATTTCGAGCATAAAAATTAGGAAAGGCTAACCCCTTGCCTGTTTTTCATAAATTATGAAAATCCATAAAACACGAAAACGTGGTCCGATTTTGATGTGTGATACATTTATTGAAAGCTCTTGGACTCAACATAAATACTGCAATAAATTATTTGTATATTTCCATAAAAAATTTCGAGCATAAAAATTAGGAAAGGCTAACCCCTTGCCTGTTTTTGATAAATTATGAAAATCCATAATACACGAAGACGTGGTCCGATTTTGATGTGTGATACATTTATTGAAAGCTTTTGGACTCAACATAAATACTGCATTAAAATATTTGTACATTTCCATAACAAAATTTCGAGCATAAAAATTAGGAAAGGCTAACCCCTTGCCTGTTTTTCATAAATTATGAAAATCCATAAAACACGAAAACGTGGTTCGATTTTGATGCGTGATACATTTATTGAAAGCTTTTGGACTCAACATAAATACTGCATTAAAATATTTGTACATTTCCATAACAAAATTTCGAGCATAAAAATTAGGAAAGGCTAACCCCTTGCCTGTTTTTGATAAGTAATGAAAATCCATAATACACGAAGACGTGGTCCGATTTTGATGTGTGATACATTTATTGAAAGCTCTTGGACTCAACATAAATACTGCATTAAAATATTTGTACATTTCCATAAAGAAATTTCGAGCATAAAAATTAGGAAAGGCTAACCCCTTGCCTGTTTTTCATAAATTATGAAAATCCATAAAACACGAAAACGTGGTCCGATTTTGATGTGTGATACATTTATTGAAAGCTCTTGGACTCAACATAAATACTGCATTAAAATATTTGTACATTTCCGGAAAAAAAATCGAGCATAAAAATTAGGAAAGGTAACCCCTTGCCTGTTTTTGATAGATTATGAAAATCCATAAAACACGAAAAAGTGGTCCGATTTTGATGTGTGATACATTTATTGAAAGCTCTTGGACTCAACATAAATACTGCAATAAATTATTTGTATATTTCCATAAAAAATTTCGAGCATAAAAATTAGGAAAGGCTAACCCCTTGCCTGTTTTTGATAAATTATGAAAATCCATAATACACGAAGACGTGGTCCGATTTTGATGTGTGATACATTTATTGAAAGCTCTTGGACTCAACATAAATACTGCATTAAAATATTTGTACATTTCCATAACAAAATTTCGAGCATAAAAATTAGGAAAGGCTAACCCCTTGCCTGTTTTTCATAAATTATGAAAATCCATAAAACACGAAAACGTGGTTCGATTTTGATGCGTGATACATTTATTGAAAGCTTTTGGACTCAACATAAATACTGCATTAAAATATTTGTACATTTCCATAACAAAATTTCGAGCATAAAAATTAGGAAAGGCTAACCCCTTGCCTGTTTTTCATAAATTATGAAAATCCATAAAACACGAAAACGTGGTCCGATTTTGATGTGTGATACATTTATTGAAAGCTCTTGGACTCAACATAAATACTGCATTAAAATATTTGTACATTTCCGGAAAAAAAATCGAGCATAAAAATTAGGAAAGGTAACCCCTTGCCTGTTTTTGATAGATTATGAAAATCCATAAAACACGAAAAAGTGGTCCGATTTTGATGTGTGATACATTTATTGAAAGCTCTTGGACTCAACATAAATACTGCAATAAATTATTTGTATATTTCCATAAAAAATTTCGAGCATAAAAATTAGGAAAGGCTAACCCCTTGCCTGTTTTTGATAAATTATGAAAATCCATAATACACGAAGACGTGGTCCGATTTTGATGTGTGATACATTTATTGAAAGCTCTTGGACTCAACATAAATTTTGCATTAAAATATTTGTACATTTCCATAAAGAAATTTCGAGCATAAAAATTAGGAAAGGCTAACCCCTTGCCTGTTTTTCATAAATTATGAAAATCCATAAAACACGAAAACGTGGTCCGATTTTGATGTGTGATACATTTATTGAAAGCTCTTGGACTCAACATAAATACTGCATTAAAATATTTGTACATTTCCGGAAAAAAAATCGAGCATAAAAATTAGGAAAGGTAACCCCTTGCCTGTTTTTGATAGATTATGAAAATCCATAAAACACGAAAAAGTGGTCCGATTTTGATGTGTGATACATTTATTGAAAGCTCTTGGACTCAACATAAATACTGCAATAAATTATTTGTATATTTCCATAAAAAATTTCGAGCATAAAAATTAGGAAAGGCTAACCCCTTGCCTGTTTTTGATAAATTATGAAAATCCATAATACACGAAGACGTGGTCCGATTTTGATGTGTGATACATTTATTGAAAGCTCTTGGACTCAACATAAATACTGCATTAAAATATTTGTACATTTCCATAACAAAATTTCGAGCATAAAAATTAGGAAAGGCTAACCCCTTGCCTGTTTTTCATAAATTATGAAAATCCATAAAACACGAAAACGTGGTTCGATTTTGATGCGTGATACATTTATTGAAAGCTTTTGGACTCAACATAAATACTGCATTAAAATATTTGTACATTTCCATAACAAAATTTCGAGCATAAAAATTAGGAAAGGTAACCCCTTGCCTGTTTTTGATAGATTATGAAAATCCATAAAACACGAAAAAGTGGTCCGATTTTGATGTGTGATACATTTATTGAAAGCTCTTGGACTCAACATAAATACTGCAATAAATTATTTGTATATTTCCATAAAAAATTTCGAGCATAAAAATTAGGAAAGGCTAACCCCTTGCCTGTTTTTGATAAATTATGAAAATCCATAATACACGAAGACGTGGTCCGATTTTGATGTGTGATACATTTATTGAAAGCTCTTGGACTCAACATAAATACTGCATTAAAATATTTGTACATTTCCATAACAAAATTTCGAGCATAAAAATTAGGAAAGGCTAACCCCTTGCCTGTTTTTCATAAATTATGAAAATCCATAAAACACGAAAACGTGGTTCGATTTTGATGCGTGATACATTTATTGAAAGCTTTTGGACTCAACATAAATACTGCATTAAAATATTTGTACATTTCCATAACAAAATTTCGAGCATAAAAATTAGGAAAGGCTAACCCCTTGCCTGTTTTTCATAAATTATGAAAATCCATAAAACACGAAAACGTGGTTCGATTTTGATGCGTGATACATTTATTGAAAGCTTTTGGACTCAACATAAATACTGCATTAAAATATTTGTACATTTCCATAAAGAAATTTCGAGCGTAAAAATTAGGAAAGGCTAACCCCTTGCCTGTTTTTGATAAGTTATGAAAATCCATAATACACGAAGACGTGGTCCGATTTTGATGTGTGATACATTTATTGAAAGCTCTTGGACACAACATAAATACTGCATTAAAATATTTGTACATTTCTATAACAAAATTTCGAGCATAAAAATTAGGAAAGGCTAACCCCTTGCCTGTTTTTCATAAATTATGAAAATCCATAAAACACGAAAACGTGGTTCGATTTTGATGCGTGATACATTTATTGAAAGCTTTTGGACTCAACATAAATACTGCATTAAAATATTTGTACATTTCCATAACAAAATTTCGAGCATAAAAATTAGGAAAGGCTAACCCCTTGCCTGTTTTTCATAAATTATGAAAATCCATAAAACACGAAAACGTGGTCCGATTTTGATGTGTGATACATTTATTGAAAGCTCTTGGACTCAACATAAATACTGCATTAAAATATTTGTACATTTCCGGAAAAAAAATCGAGCATAAAAATTAGGAAAGGTAACCCCTTGCCTGTTTTTGATAGATTATGAAAATCCATAAAACACGAAAAAGTGGTCCGATTTTGATGTGTGATACATTTATTGAAAGCTCTTGGACTCAACATAAATACTGCAATAAATTATTTGTATATTTCCATAAAAAATTTCGAGCATAAAAATTAGGAAAGGCTAACCCCTTGCCTGTTTTTGATAAATTATGAAAATCCATAATACACGAAGACGTGGTCCGATTTTGATGTGTGATACATTTATTGAAAGCTCTTGGACTCAACATAAATACTGCATTAAAATATTTGTACATTTCCATAAAGAAATTTCGAGCATAAAAATTAGGAAAGGCTAACCCCTTGCCTGTTTTTCATAAATTATGAAAATCCATAAAACACGAAAACGTGGTCCGATTTTGATGTGTGATACATTTATTGAAAGCTCTTGGACTCAACATAAATACTGCATTAAAATATTTGTACATTTCCGGAAAAAAAATCGAGCATAAAAATTAGGAAAGGTAACCCCTTGCCTGTTTTTGATAGATTATGAAAATCCATAAAACACGAAAAAGTGGTCCGATTTTGATGTGTGATACATTTATTGAAAGCTCTTGGACTCAACATAAATACTGCAATAAATTATTTGTATATTTCCATAAAAAATTTCGAGCATAAAAATTAGGAAAGGCTAACCCCTTGCCTGTTTTTGATAAATTATGAAAATCCATAATACACGAAGACGTGGTCCGATTTTGATGTGTGATACATTTATTGAAAGCTCTTGGACTCAACATAAATACTGCATTAAAATATTTGTACATTTCCATAAAGAAATTTCGAGCATAAAAATTAGGAAAGGCTAACCCCTTGCCTGTTTTTCATAAATTATGAAAATCCATAAAACACGAAAACGTGGTTCGATTTTGATGCGTGATACATTTATTGAAAGCTTTTGGACTCAACATAAATACTGCATTAAAATATTTGTACATTTCCATAAAGAAATTTCGAGCATAAAAATTAGGAAAGGCTAACCCCTTGCCTGTTTTTGATAAGTTATGAAAATCCATAATACACGAAGACGTGGTCCGATTTTGATGTGTGATACATTTATTGAAAGCTCTTGGACACAACATAAATACTGCATTAAAATATTTGTACATTTCTATAACAAAATTTCGAGCATAAAAATTAGGAAAGGCTAACCCCTTGCCTGTTTTTCATAAATTATGAAAATCCATAAAACACGAAAACGTGGTTCGATTTTGATGCGTGATACATTTATTGAAAGCTTTTGGACTCAACATAAATACTGCATTAAAATATTTGTACATTTCCATAACAAAATTTCGAGCATAAAAATTAGGAAAGGCTAACCCCTTGCCTGTTTTTCATAAATTATGAAAATCCATAAAACACGAAAACGTGGTCCGATTTTGATGTGTGATACATTTATTGAAAGCTCTTGGACTCAACATAAATACTGCAATAAATTATTTGTATATTTCCATAAAAAATTTCGAGCATAAAAATTAGGAAAGGCTAACCCCTTGCCTGTTTTTGATAAATTATGAAAATCCATAATACACGAAGACGTGGTCCGATTTTGATGTGTGATACATTTATTGAAAGCTCTTGGACTCAACATAAATACTGCATTAAAATATTTGTACATTTCCATAAAGAAATTTCGAGCATAAAAATTAGGAAAGGCTAACCCCTTGCCTGTTTTTCATAAATTATGAAAATCCATAAAACACGAAAACGTGGTCCGATTTTGATGTGTGATACATTTATTGAAAGCTCTTGGACTCAACATAAATACTGCATTAAAATATTTGTACATTTCCGGAAAAAAAATCGAGCATAAAAATTAGGAAAGGTAACCCCTTGCCTGTTTTTGATAGATTATGAAAATCCATAAAACACGAAAAAGTGGTCCGATTTTGATGTGTGATACATTTATTGAAAGCTCTTGGACTCAACATAAATACTGCATTAAAATATTTGTACATTTCCATAAAAAAATTTCGAGCATAAAAATTAGGAAAGGCTAACCCCTTGCCTGTTTTTGATAAATTATGAAAATCCATAATACACGAAGACGTGGTCCGATTTTGATGTGTAATACATTTATTGAAAGCTCTTGGACTCAACATAAATACTGCATTAAAATATTTGTACATTTCCGGAAAAAAAATCGAGCATAAAAATTAGGAAAGGTAACCCCTTGCCTGTTTTTGATAGATTATGAAAATCCATAAAACACGAAAAAGTGGTCCGATTTTGATGTGTGATACATTTATTGAAAGCTCTTGGACTCAACATAAATACTGCAATAAATTATTTGTATATTTCCATAAAAAATTTCGAGCATAAAAATTAGGAAAGGCTAACCCCTTGCCTGTTTTTGATAAATTATGAAAATCCATAAAACACGAAAACGTGGTCCGATTTTGATGTGTGATACATTTATTGAAAGCTCTTGGACTCAACATAAATACTGCATTAAAATATTTGTACATTTCCATAAAAAAATTTCGAGCATAAAAATTAGGAAAGGCTAACCCCTTGCCTGTTTTTGATAAATTATGAAAATCCATAATACACGAAGACGTGGTCCGATTTTGATGTGTAATACATTTATTGAAAGCTCTTGGACTCAACATAAATACTGCATTAAAATATTTGTACATTTCCATAAAAAATTTCGAGCATAAAAATTAGGAAAGGCTGACCCCTTGTCTGTTTTTGATAGATTATGAAAATCCATAAAACACGAAAACGTGGTCCGATTTTGATGTGTGATACATTTATTGAAAGCTCTTGGACTCAACATAAATACTGCATTAAAATATTTGTACATTTCCATAAAAAAATTTCGAGCATAAAAATTAGGAAAGGCTAACCCCTTGCCTGTTTTTGATAAATTATGAAAATCCATAATACACGAAGACGTGGTCCGATTTTGATGTGTAATACATTTATTGAAAGCTCTTGGACTCAACATAAATACTGCATTAAAATATTTGTACATTTCCGTAAAAAAAAATCGAGCATAAAAATTAGGAAAGGCTAACCCCTTGCCTGTTTTTGATAAATTATGAAAATCCATAATACACGAAGACGTGGTCCGATTTTGATGTGTGATACATTTATTGAAAGCTCTTGGACTCAACATAAATACTGCATTAAAATATTTGTACATTTCCATAAAGAAATTTCGAGCATAAAAATTAGGAAAGGCTGACCCCTTGTCTGTTTTTGATAGATTATGAAAATCCATAAAACACGAAAACGTGGTCCGATTTTTATGTGTGATACATTTATTGAAAGCTTTTGGACTCAACATAAATACTGCATTAAAATATTTGTACATTTCCATAAAGAAATTTCGAGCATAAAAATTAGGAAAGGCTAACCCCTTGCCTGTTTTTCATAAATTATGAAAATCCATAAAACACGAAGACGTGGTCCGATTTTGATGTGTGATACATTTATTGATAGCTCTTGGACTCAACATAAATACTGCATTTAAATATTTGTACATTTCCATAAAAAAATTTCGAGCATAAAAATTAGGAAAGGCTAACCCCTTGCCTGTTTTTCATAAATTATGAAAATCCATAAAACACGAAAACGTGGTCCGATTTTGATGTGTGATACATTTATTGAAAGCTCTTGGACTCAACATAAATACTGCATTAAAATATTTGTACATTTCCATAAAGAAATTTCGAGCATAAAAATTAGGAAAGGCTAACCCCTTGCCTGTTTTTCATAAATTATGAAAATCCATAAAACACGAAGACGTGGTCCGATTTTGATGTGTGATACATTTATTGATAGCTCTTGGACTCAACATAAATACTGCATTAAAATATTTGTACATTTCCATAAAAAAATTTCGAGCATAAAAATTAGGAAAGGCTAACCCCTTGCCTGTTTTTCTAAAATTATGAAAATCCATAAAACACGAAAACGTGGTCCGATTTTGATGTGTGATACATTTATTGAAAGCTCTTGGACTCAACATAAATACTGCATTAAAATATTTGTACATTTCCATAAAGAAATTTCGAGCATAAAAATTAGGAAAGGCTGACCCCTTGTCTGTTTTTGATAGATTATGAAAATCCATAAAACACGAAAACGTGGTCCGATTTTGATGTGTGATACATTTATTGAAAGCTCTTGGACTCAACATAAATACTGCATTCAAATATTTGTACATTTCCATAAAAAAATTTCGAGCATAAAAATTAGGAAAGGCTAACCCCTTGCCTGTTTTTCATAAATTATGAAAATCCATAAAACACGAAAACGTGGTCCGATTTTGATGTGTGATACATTTATTGAAAGCTCTTGGACTCAACATAAATACTGCATTAAAATATTTGTACATTTCCATAAAGAAATTTCGAGCATAAAAATTAGGAAAGGCTAACCCCTTGCCTGTTTTTCATAAATTATGAAAATCCATAAAACACGAAGACGTGGTCCGATTTTGATGTGTGATACATTTATTGATAGCTCTTGGACTCAACATAAATACTGCATTAAAATATTTGTACATTTCCATAAAAAAATTTCGAGCATAAAAATTAGGAAAGGCTAACCCCTTGCCTGTTTTTCTAAAATTATGAAAATCCATAAAACACGAAAACGTGGTCCGATTTTGATGTGTGATACATTTATTGAAAGCTCTTGGACTCAACATAAATACTGCATTAAAATATTTGTACATTTCCGTAAAAAAAAATCGAGCATAAAAATTAGGAAAGGCTAACCCCTTGCCTGTTTTTGATAAATTATGAAAATCCATAATACACGAAGACGTGGTCCGATTTTGATGTGTGATACATTTATTGAAAGCTCTTGGACTCAACATAAATACTGCATTAAAATATTTGTACATTTCCATAAAGAAATTTCGAGCATAAAAATTAGGAAAGGCTGACCCCTTGCCTGTTTTTGATAAATTATGAAAATCCATAAAACACGAAAACGTGGTCCGATTTTGATGTGTGATACATTTATTGAAAGCTCGTGGACTCAACATAAATACTGCATTAAAATATTTGTACATTTCCATAAAAAAAATCGAGCATAAAAATTAGGAAAGGCTAACCCCTTGCCTGTTTTTGATAAATTATGAAAATCCATAAAACACGAAAACGTGGTCCGATTTTGATGTGTGATACATTTATTGATAGCTCTTGGACTCAACATAAATACTGCATTAAAATATTTGTACATTTCCATAAAGAAATTTCGAGCATAAAAATTAGGAAAGGCTAACCCCTTGCCTGTTTTTCATAAATTATGAAAATCCATAAAACACGAAGACGTGGTCCGATTTTGATGTGTGATACATTTATTGATAGCTCTTGGACTCAACATAAATACTGCATTAAAATATTTGTACATTTCCATAAAAAAATTTCGAGCATAAAAATTAGGAAAGGCTAACCCCTTGCCTGTTTTTCATAAATTATGAAAATCCATAAAACACGAAAACGTGGTCCGATTTTGATGTGTGATACATTTATTGAAAGCTCTTGGACTCAACATAAATACTGCATTAAAATATTTGTACATTTCCATAAAGAAATTTCGAGCATAAAAATTAGGAAAGGCTGACCCCTTGTCTGTTTTTGATAGATTATGAAAATCCATAAAACACGAAAACGTGGTCCGATTTTGATGTGTGATACATTTATTGAAAGCTTTTGGACTCAACATAAATACTGCATTAAAATATTTGTACATTTCCATAACAAAATTTCGAGCATAAAAATTAGGAAAGGCTAACCAAAATAAATAAAATAAAAAATAAAAAAAATTAAAGTTCAAGTTCAAGTGATATAAAGTTTTAATATTAATAGTATTTTATTGTGATAAAACTTTCTGCAATTTAGTTTTGCAAAATCTTATTGATTATAAAATCAATTATAAGATCAATTATAAAATCTAATAAAAGTGGAGTGCAAGCAAATATTTGATTTTCGGAAAGACGAAATAAGAAAAAAAAAAAAAAAAAAATTAAAATTTATTTTTGTGTCTTGTACTATATAAAAGTGACATTTTCAATATATTTTTGGCGGGTTTTGACGTTACTTTGATTATTTATCTTTGTGCTCAAATAAAATGCCTTTTTTTGAGGTTGCTGTTGATGCTCCCAACTTCCACCCTAACATGATTTGTCCTGCAGTATCATGTCAAAAGGGGATCACTCAAAGGCAGGCAGTTTTTATGTGTAGTTTTTGTCGTAAGCTTTACCATCCATCCTGCAAAGGGATTATTGGAGCAGCCAAAACAAAAAAAGCAGCTGAGTCTAATTGGTTTTGCTCACCAGAGTGTTTGAATGCTCCTGCTTCGTGTCATGTGCTACCAAGCTTACCAGTTTCACCGAATGTATCTTCAAAGACATCTCCTTGTAGTGCAGAGTCAACATGTGCTGCTGCCATAAATGGTCTAACGAAGCGGTTTGATGGCCAATTTGAAATTATACAAACTCTTATTGCTGAAATTAAAGTATCTCAGGAGTTCATCTGTGCTGAGTTCGAGGGATTCAAAAAAGAAATAATGAATTTAGTTGTCGATAATAAACGATTAACAAAAACTTGTTTGGGGTTACAAGAGACGTGTCGGAAACATGAAGAACGCCTCAACGTAATGGAGTCTCTACTGGATAAGCCTAATCAAATTGGTAACTCATCAAAAATTACTATCGTTGGGCTACCTAACCAGCATCCTGACGTGAATGGATTAATTTTAGCTACTATTAAGAATGTGGATCATTCTGTAATAGCCGGTGACATTATTTCAATTCGGCAAACTAAGCGAGGTGGCAACAAACTTCCATCTAATAAAACTAACAAAAATATGTCAGATGACGTTTTTATTGTCACATTAAAATCAAATGAACTACAAAATAATATTCTCGCTCTAATGCGTAAGAAGAAAATACTTCTTACCACCGACTTGGGTAGTATCTGTCCGGGTGATCATCCTGAGCAGCGCATCTACATCATGCAGCACTTCACAAAATTTCAATCATTCCTGTATAATGAAGCTAAAAATATCAAAATGAAAAATAATTATAAATATCTATGGTGTAAGATGGGACAAATTTACTTACGAAAATCAGCTGACTCGAATGTTGTACGTGTCCAGTCATTGAATGATTTATTTCGCCTGCAGCCAATTGAATCTCCAAATGTTGATGATTCCTGAAGGAAGAAGTGAAAATGAACCATTAAGTATATTTTTATTTAAATTTTTTGTAGGCTTAGCTAAGGTTATAAACTTATATTTACCATTGTTTTTGTTTACATTTGCTAAGTTAATTTTTGTTTTGTTTTTTATTTTGACACTTGTTGTCAAAACTTTTGTCACTGCGTTGTTTGTATTTTATTTTTTGTTATTTTTGCATGTTGGCAGTATACGCTTAATACCAATTAAGCAATTAAAGTACACATTACACTACAGTATTTTTCTTGTATATAGAAATTTTCGGTCTAACACGATCAATTATTTTAATTTTTTATTTTATTATATTTTTTATTTTTTATTACTTTTATATATCAAATTTTTGAGTAACTTTTTTAACTTTTTGACTTTATTATATATTTGCACTTTATTGTATCTTAATTTTACATTATTGATCATTACATTTTTACAAAATTTGTACAGTTGGCTTACAACTTGGTATGTTGAAATGACACCAATTTTCCAATTCCAATTTAGTCTCAGTGATTTTACTGATTTGCATATATTGCTTTTATTCTTACTTAATGATGGTACTAGGGATTAAAACCAAACAGAATGATGGCAAAGTGCCAGTTGTGAATTTCATAAAAGACAATATAAAGTATAGCTTTGGTTGTTTGAATGTATGTCATTTGAATGCACGTAGTATTTCTGCTCATATTGATGAAATCTCAAATCTAGTTGTGTCGACTTCATTCCATATTGTTGGTGTTTCTGAGACCTGGCTTCGAGATGGTATCCCAGAATGTCTGTTCCAAATTCCTGGATATGTTTTAATTAGAAATGATAGAGCAAGTAGAGGAGGTGGAGTTGGATTATATGTTAGAGACAACCTGAAAGTTAATGTAATACATAAATCTCATTTGACATTCTTTGATGCGCTTTTTGTTGAGGTTATGCTATGTGGTGGTAAACTTTTAGTTGGTGTTGTCTACAATCCTCCAAGCTGCACGGTGTCGCAAGTGAACCAAATAGTAGAAGCTATATCCGCTTTGGTTTCAGATTACCATCATGTCATAATTATGGGTGATTTCAATTTAAACGTGGAAAATCCATCAACAGTCACTAAACATTTTCTAGATCTCATGACCTCACTTTCTCTTACGATTCTACCATTTTATAATACCAGGCTGACAGCTACTTTGGACCTTATTGTTGTTCCAGACTTAAATGCTGACCAAATAATCAGCTTTGGGCAAACTGCTATCCCAGGTATCTCTGATCATGACTTAATTTTTGTCAGCTATAAATACCGAAACTCCCATACAGCAGTCAACTACCAGTATGTGCGTGATTTTCGTAAAGTAAATGTGCACAAGCTTCTTAATGATAGTTTGCTACTGAATTGGTGTGGGATTTATCAATGTCCAGATGTTAACAGCAAAGTGAAATATTTTAATGATTTATTTACAAATATTCTTAATAATCATGTCCCGACAAAACGTAAATTGTGCAATAATGGGTCAATGCCATGGTTCAATCAGATGGTTGAAGAATCTATTAATAAACGTGATCAAGCTTTATTTAGGTGGCGAAAAAGTAAATGTACCGCCGATAGGTTGTCCTACTGTAGAATACGGAATAGAACATCATGTCTGATCCGTGATTGTAAAAGAAAATACTTTTTTGATAGGTTGGATGCTGGTCGCAAGGGGAGAAACGTCTGGAGTGTAATAAAAAGTCTAGGAATGCAAACAACGAATAAAAACACTGTCAACAATTTCACAGCTGATGATTTCAATAAACAGTTTTCGGATATTCCACAAAATCCAGTTGTTTTGCCGTTCGCTCATAAAGTTAAAGATTTCAATTATGAATTAAACTTTACATCGTTTACTGAAACTGAAGTGGCTTTGGCTATATTGCATATTAAGTCAAATGCTGTTGGCCATGACAATATGATACCTAAGTTGGTAAAAATGTTGCTTCCTGTCATTATTCCTTATTGTACTCACATTTTTAATTATATAGTAGCAAGCTGCACTTTTCCTGACGTGTGGAAAACTGCGATTATTACACCGGTACCAAAAATTACATCACCTTCCTTGCTATCTGATTTTCGACCGATAAGCATTTTACCATATTTGTCCAAAGTATTTGAACTGTTATTATGTAACAACATTAAGGAATATTTGAATCAATTTAATTTGCTGGATCGGTTTCAATCTGGGTTTAGGAGGCATCATTCCACATCTACAGCTTTGTCTAAAGTGTATTTTGATTTATTGAAAAGTTTGAACCAGTCAAATATTTCTGTGCTTGTATTACTTGATTTTTCCAAGGCGTTTGATTGTATTAACCATGTTCTACTTGCACA